>PVIH01000086.1:404052-535738 GCA_004025045.1 Sigmodon hispidus
TTTTTTTTTTTTTTTTTTTTTTTTTTTTTTTTTTTTTTTTTTTTTTTTTTTTTTTACTTTTCTCAGACTTCAGGTGACACTCTTCAGGCATTTGACTGATAATAGATAGATTTTGTACAGAAAGACCATTCCACAACATCAAACTCTAGACTCTTGTTCATCATTCTCAACTCTTTCTGAGTTAGCAGTATGGTGCTAACCCAAAGGATTAGTTTGGGCAGTAATCATAACTGATGGGTCACATAGAAGAACAGATTTGGGAAAACGATCTGCAAAGTTCTATTGGGTGCACATGTGCACAGATACACACATTTGGAACAATGAAGAAACTAAGATAAGATCTGTAGGAAAAAGAGGAAGAGAATATTAACAAGAATGATTTTCCTTCATATGTTCAGTACCATAAACAACACAGATTCCTTCTGTTGCCTGGTTTACTTCAGAATTATATACCAAAATAAACCTTTCAATTAACTTACAACTTTGTCAAGTTGTCTTATAAATGATAATAATAAGACCACCAACAACAACATTGCACAAAAAGAAAAATATCTGTACATAATTTGAAAACAAGACATGAGTTTTAGAATCCCAAACTAAAAGAAATATTTTCTATTTTATACAATAAATCTGCAGACCAGCACACCATTAATCTGAAATCTGAACATCAGAAAAACTTTGCTTTTATCTCTAACTCATAAAATCATAAGGAACTCTCTTTCTATGGCCAGGCCTTCAAATAGGCCAGGCCACTTTACCTTTGTTCTGGGATGAGGATTTGTAGGCAGATGACAAGGTGCTAATGAGGAGCTAATGTCCTCACATCTGGCAAACTTCCAAGCTCAGGATGAAAGGATTAGAGCATTTGTCTGAATTAGCACTGTACAGAGGAGGGATGGGCTAGAAGACAGCCAACTCCAGGTTGAAAAACTTGACTATACTGGACTTCATTCCTAAGATAAGGGCTATTCTGAGGCAATTGTACACTTTCTTTTGGGTGGCATGGGTGAGTCTCATATTGATACAATATGCTTGCTTCTCATTGTGGGATAAATTAGTAAGACTTAGCAAGTTCAGCTGCCTTGCTTCATCACTATGTCTGGATATAATAAAAATGAAGAAGCAGGTAAGATTCTATGTCTACATTACATTCACCTATCACAAATATAAAGTCAGTTTATATAATTGTCCAGCCAGAACAATTATTGTATTTAAAACTTAAGGCGTTTTGTTTTCTAATTTTGTCATCAAAAATTTATATCATGTGTTTTTTAGTCAGGGAGTTCAGGGGCTGGGGAGCAGAAAGGCTTAAAATTTCAATAGGTGGATCCTGCCTCAGCAGAATAGAATAGAGGTGCTTTTATGTGGCCCCTTCCACCAGGTTCACTAGCATTCATGCCATAGCAAAGAACCCTGCTAAATTTAAAACCATGTGGATATGCTGAGATAGATTTTCACTTATATGAAGGAGACAAAGAAGGCAGTAGAGTGAAGGTGAGGGTTTGGGTTCAAGAACAAACTGCCAAGGCCTGTCGCCCACAGTAGCTCATTTCTGACATACACAGGAATAAGTAGGGAGACAAATAAACAAAAATGGGAGGGGGGACGTCTTGTAGAATCATGACATATTTCGATTGGCTGGTTGGTTCATTTACTTCTCTTTTCCTATGGTTCCAAATTGTAGAGTCCTGCCTACCTTCCAACAAAAATGAAGAAACTTCACCAGCTTCCATCTTTGCTCCCTTTAGGATCAGGATATACTTGAGCTCTCAAAACCATCCTTTTCAGTGTCTCAAACATTCTTTCTAACAAATAACTAATACTGGTTATATGTTACTGTGGAGCACATCCAAGGAAAGTGTAAGGGGACATAATAGGAGCATTTGCCCATAAGCCTGTGGGAAATCTCAGTGTGTGTTACTCTCAGAAGATGTCTGGTACAAGCCGAAGAAATAGCTGTGGCAAGAAGACTCAAGAAAGCTTTCAACAGGTACATAACCATTGAAAGTCACTTGTGACAAGCAAGCACTTCTTTAAAGGGGGGGGGGGGAGAGACAGCTGTGTATAAACCAGATTACCAGACAACAGTTTAAAGGCATGATGTTTCTGTAGATTTTGTAAATGTGCAAAAAGACAAGATCCATGAAGATGCTAAAACTATGGCTAGAAAAATGGATTAGTGGTTAGAAGCACTGCTTATTCTTCCAAAAGACCTATGTTTGATTCCCAGCACATACACTGTGGTTCACAACCATCTGTAACTCTGGTTCCAAAGTGTCTTAACCATCTTCTGACCTCCTAGAGCTAGGCTGTGGTGATATTTTATTTGTACTCCAACAAATCAAGCTTTTCTACAGATCAGAGGGCAGAGCTAGTCACTAATTAACTATAGAGGCCAGGTAATGGTGGAATACAGCTTTCATCCTATCACTAGGGGGGTGGAGACAGGAAATGATATGGCTGTACAGAGAAAGGAATATAGAGCACCAGAGGAGACAGAGCTCATCCTCCTCCCCTTTTTCCATCTGAGGATACAGTAGAGCTAACAAATCTCTCTAGTGGTTTGCTCCTTTGTCTCTTTGATCTTTCTGATTTTATTTCAATATCTGGCTCCAAATTTTTAATATTGAGACCAAGTAGAATCAATACTATGCACGCTTCTCAATGTGGAGCAAGAATTTTCCCATAAAGCCTAAAAAGACTTTAAAAGGGATTCTAAAATACAAAAATGGAGTCAAAACTTGGTTCCTTGGTAACTACTTTTTCTTAGATAGTCTCTGTTTGCTAGTAGCCAGGAGAGTCACCACTCTTTTAAGGGCATCTACTACCAAACATTTAAATGGGGTTTATGAGCAGTAAGCAGTATGCTACTCAATGGCAGTGGGAACTCAGAAGCTACCCAGAGCTGGGGAGGTGAACATGGCTCTTGCCAATGCCTCTGCCATTAAGCTGAACTCTTCGAGATCTGGCCAGGGCAGAACTGGAGGTCTTATCCACACTGCTTATTAGTTTAAAGCTCATGTGGTCAGAAAAAGATAAAAATATGCAATAAAGACACATTCAGAAAAAATCCTCTAAATTGTTTACAGTATTCTTAAAATATTGTATAGCCTTGGGAGAAAGAAGAGAAATGATAGAAACAGTCATAGATTAAAAAATGATTTAAAAATAATAGTAAAGTCTTTATAAAGGGAATAGAATAATCAAAAATATAATAAGACTGGTAAAAATAAAAAATACAGAGAGTCTGAATTTTATATTTTATTGTTTTGTCTTGGGTTGTTTTGACTCTTAATGAGCAAATGATAACTGTTGTGAGACAGTTGATTGTGAAAGCTGCTGAATTAAACCAACCTATATATTTTAAAAATAACTTGACTTCAAAATTTAAGTCAAAAAATGTTACTTTGAAGGAAAGATTTTGTTTTTATTTCCACAGAAAGAGAGAGGCTACAGATGCCCTTCAGATTAAAAAAATAAGGTTTGGTTAAGGAAGAACCCCTGAAAAAAATCTCCAATGGGAACAGGTGGCTCAGATGATCCAGCATTTCAGAGTGCCCCTGTTGCAGTTTCCTGAGTTCTACATCCAGAAGAGCTTCAGAGCTGCTGGCTGAGATGATCCCGCCTGAAATAATCTTACAGACAGGACTTGGCCATAATCCTGAATTTTCTCAAGGTCTCCCAAAGATTATCAGGAGCCCCTAAATCAAAAGAAAGTAGTCTAGAAAGCTATACTCACATTCCCCAAAGATGAGTCATGGATATTTATTATCATTTAAAGGAAGTTGGGTATAAATTATTATTGATAATAATCAAGAATCTTGTAAAAAAAAAAGAGGGGGATATGAAAATATGGTAGTGCAAGTTAGAATGAAAATCAATTTGGTACACTTTAGACTCATCAAGATAGTATAGATAGTAGAGTGCTTTTTTAATTTGTCAAATGCTAATGGACTAGACATTGTTACGCATTTATTGCCTGTATATATTGTATATAGTTATTGTACTTATTGTATATAGTCTTTCTTATATTAGTTATAACTTTTTATTTTAGAAAAAAAAAGAGAAATATTTTGTTTGTACTCTAAGAAATAAAGCTTACCTGAAGATCAGAGGCCAGTGCTACTCACTAGTTAACCATAAAGGCCAGGCAGTGGTGGCACACACCTTTTATCTCAGTATTTGAGAGGCAGAAACAGAAAGATCAGGAGTTCAATGCCATCCTGGGTTACACTAGATTAATCTAATCTAAAAGGGAAACAGAGCCAGGTGGTTGAGACTCACACCTTTAATCCTAGCACTTGGGATATAAGTCTTTGATCCCAGTACTTGAGAGGCACATGCTTTTAATCCCAGCACTAGGTAGGTGATATGGCTGGACAGAGAGAGGAATATAGGTGATTGAAAACAGGAGCTCACCCCCCCCCCTTTTCAGCCTGAGGATGCAGAAGAGATAAGAAGTCTCTCCACGTGGCTGGCTTCTTTGTCTCTCAGATCTTTCAGAAATTTCCCCTGAAATGTGGCACCAGGTTTTTGTTATTAAAACCAATTAGGGTTCCTGCCACAATAGACACACAAATGGTACACAGGCATATATGTAGTCAAAATAGTCAGACACACACAAAAATAATTAAAAAAAAAAAGTAAAGACTGGTAAGATGAAAGGAATAGAAAAAGTAACCAAACCACAAGGAATAGATACATTTCCAGCCTTCTGCTGGCTGTGCTGTTTTTGCTTTCATCACAATGGACTGAATCTGATGAAATTAGTGTCTGAGTGAGAATGGGTAGTATTTGATAGACAAAAGTAATTGGTGTCTGATTTCACACTGCTGAGATTGTGAATTTATCAATGTACACTTGACTGCAGGGTTGACCCTTTCACTAGGGGTAAAGAAGCAGTAAATATATTAGTCCCATCATTTGGGCATAAAAAAAGACAGGTAAGAGAGCGAGACAGCAAGAGACAGAGAGAAAAAAGAGAGAGAAGAAACAAGGAGGGACCAAGTATTAAAACTGTATTGCAATAGCACTTTATAATTAATCCTTCTTTCTCTCTCTTTATCTCTTTCTTTCCTCCCTTCTTTTTTTTTCCTGACCTATTTATTTCTGTACTGTTGAGTTGAACATGAAAAAAACTTTTCTGACAGTGAAATTTGAATTCTATATGATTTTCATGTGTCATGACATATTATTCTTCTTTGATTTTGTTCCAACCATTAAAAAATGTAAAGAACAATTATTTATAATTCACTAGTTACACAAAATCAGAATCCGATTTCCTCCTGAGATGACAGTTTTCTAAGCTTGCCCTTTTACTGTTTCAGGGAAAGAGGCCAAAGCAAAATAAACTCTAAGACATGCTGTTAAAAGCAGTCTTTACAGTCAGTGAGATGAATCAGTGTGTAAAGAAGCCTGCTGCCCAGACTGAGGACCTGAGTTGGATCCCTACATCCACAGGGTGGAAGAAGTAGCTCTGCAAGTTGTGCTCAGATCTTTCCACACTTGTACACAGGTGCCTGCATGAGCACTCACATACATGCACATGCATGTGCACAAAATAAATAACCAAATGTAATTTTAAAAGTTTTAAAGAAATCTTGGAATATCAGATTTATTTTAGCCTGTCCTTTAGAACCTTTTACAGAATATAATATCTGTAGAAGAATGTACAGCTCAGTGAAATTTCATTAATCTAACACAAGCATATAATCAGCACCTAGATCAACAAACCAAATATTACCAGCATCATGAGTCTCACTTGCTTTTTTTTTTCCCTGCCAATCACCATGTCCCAGCTCCAGGAGGGGCCACTTTCCTGTCATCTAAGGTTAGTGGTCTTGACTGTACTGTTTGGGTAGGGGCTATTTGTATAGTAGCTGAATTTTAAAAAAATCAAACAAAAAAACATAACACAAAATACATTTGTAAGTCGGAAAAAAGTGAGCTGTTGTTACTAATATTTCTGTTCTAAAATCAAACAATCATAAACTCCAGAGAAGAAATAGGTTCAGAAAACTTCCATATTTGCCCCAGAATCCCAGAGTCGAAGAACTAATATGTGTATTTATAATTCAGTTGCCTGTCCAAATATTAGTTTGAAATGCATCGTATACATACATACACATAGACACACAGATACATACATATATATATAGTGGTAAAAATCAGATCAGTAATAATAACAAGAAATAAAATAAACTAAATTGTGAGGAGTGTCATTATTGTCAGATCTAATACCTCACTCATTTTTATTAGAAAGTTAACAAATCTTTTAAAAATATGTATTTATTTCTGTGTTTGTGTTTGCATTTGCACGTGTATGTGTACCATCTGCATTGTAGGGGCCTTAGTAAGTCAGAAGAGGCATCAGATCACCCAGACCTGAAGTTATAAATGTCTGTGAGACATGTGTAGGTGCTGAGAATATAACTTTAGTTCTCTGCAAAAGCAGTAAGTGCTCTTAACCATGAAGCCATCACCTCAGCTTCCAAGTTAACAAATCTTTGACGTGTTTTTACATTCAACCATGACTGGCTACCAACTGAAATTTTTAGCCTTCGTGATAAGCAACAAAAAATATTTAGTGCTTTTATCAGTTCTTTTCTTTTGTGCATGTACTAAGAGCTGATCATTTTAACTGTGACATCAAATAGCTAACACAATGCTAAATATATTGAAATAATAACAAACTTTCTTTTAAAAGCAGCACACCAAGATTAGACATCTTTAACCACCTGGAAAAGACACTTTTCATCTACAGGCTGTATTTCTAAACTGAGATATGAACCTGAGAAGAGAGTTTCATAAGAACAAGGCATGAACTTGGGGTTTTGCTAGCATAATCTCACACAGGGTCTCATGCAGGGCCTTTCTCTACCATGCCATCCACCTTCAGATGTTTTCACTACAGTGATTTTAGACTAACAGATTTTTCCTGTTTATTTTAATGGAGTAAAATTAAAATGCATTATTGTTTGAGTTTAAACAGCAGTATGGAAGTTGCCCACAAACAAGTCATTAGTATCTTCATGTGTAAAAAGGTTAATTCTGAGGATCTTTAGACAGCCTTGCTCAGCTTGTCTCATTTTTATCAGTGTGTTCTGCACTTTGACCTGCCAAATCACCTAGTTTCCACATCTTACTATCTACATAGGTCACATATAGCTATAAAGAGAGACTTGCTATATATAGATTAATATGCTTATTATTCTAAAAATATAAAAGTAATTTTCAATTAGACGAATCTTCCTTTTCTGAAATGCTTGAGTACAGCCTAGTTTAAAGTAATTAAAGTTTAAACATAATTTTCTTAAAATATTATAAATTTCTACAATATTTCAGGAGCTAAACATTAAAATGTTTCAACACTAAGTAATGAGTATTTTTAAATTCCAACAATTTATTCTACAACAAGCAGTGAATATTTTCAACTACTGCCCAACACCTTCATCAATCCAGTGTGAAAAGTGAGATTTCTGTTAGCCTTCCCAGCCCGGAAGGTATATATCCCACTGAACAGAGCACAGGGGCAATTTAGTAAGTCTCTTTATCAAATGTTTAGTCTAAAAAGTGAGATTTCTGTTAGTTTTCACCCTGATTGGCATACATTCCATCTAACCAAAAGCGCAACACTAATAATCTCATACTATCACTTTCTATGGGACTGCACTCCTAAGAATGGCAGCTGCAAAAAATCTCATTGCAATCATTGGAGTAAGCAATCACATGTCATTTGTCCCTGGAGGCACAGCTCCACCACCATGGTAACATGGGAGCATAAATCTGTACTAACTCATCAGCATAAAGAATGAAAATGTAAAGGGATTCCCATGTTGCAAATGTACCCTTTGATATCAAAAGTCAAAACAAAACTCTCAGACTGCCTTATACCTGCATCTGATCAAAGGTAAAGGGTGTTTTTGAGAAAATATAAAGGTCCAAAAACAAAGACTAAGTTGGGATTCATAATCCAGAGCAGGCTCTCATCCTGCTCACATTTTCTTTCACACTCTTGTCACCATGGTATTGTTACAGGCGATCACATGACTCTGAATATTTTCATGTCATTTTTATCTCACAATACTGATAACCTACCTACCATATAATACATTTGTTTTGTTTGTTTATTTTCTCTAGTAAACCACAATTCGATAAATATATTATAAATGATTATCCTTTTCTTTGAATATGTCCATTGATTTCCCTAAGAAATGGATAGATCAAGTCTTGATTTCTTTCCACATTGGTATATGGGTCAAAAGCTAAGAAAACCTGTGTCTTAGAAAGGAGAGAGTTTGTGGACTCTGTCTTTCAATTAATCCTTGTAGTGCAAACTAATTTTGAGCAAAATTATATTTGTTTGCCCTCCTCCCAAACTGCTTAATCCATTCAGATTAGTATAATAGGATATTATGGCTACTGGGATTAAGTGTAGATCGAGTTCCCTTTGGTAAAGCCCAGATCAAGGGGATCACATGTGAGCTATGGAATGGTTTAGTGCTACCTCTCTAAAGCCCTGGGATAGATTCATACTTGCCTGGGGCTACAGCAAGGACAGAAAAGCTTGCAAACATGAACTGAGATGTGCTAGCAAATGCTTACCTGCTGCCAGGGCTGGGACAGGGGCATGGTGGGCAACTGTAATACCAGTGTTCATGCCACACAGGCCCACCTTGACTGAAATGAAGTTCTCAATGTGATAACAACAAATCACAGAATGTGGGAAACACAGTAATGTAGCACACTGTTGTATAGAATCTTTCCTTAAAGACATCTTGTGAGTCAATAGCCTCAGACTATGGCTAATGATAGAACTTCATGAACTAATTATGAAGTAATCATTTGGGGTACCCATTACATATTAATATAATATAATTAATTAATATAGTATGATAATTTAATTTTTAATGACAAGTGCATTTGGCAATGGGTTCTCAACATTCCTGATAGTTCCACAGTTACTTTTTGGAAACCAATGCTTGCTGGCTTTAGCTCATTACTGAGTGTTTTATTCTTTAGCTTTGAGCAGTTAGATAGATGTTGTGCTAAGCATTACAATGAACTTGAAAATAAATAAATATTAGACCCTGGAGTGTTGGTTTTAAGTTAATGGTTGAAATGGATGTCAGATTCCCAAAAGATACCAGCAACTGCTTCTTATATAATTCATTTCATCTGAAATAAAGAAATTAAAATTTTTTATTTAAATTTTTTATGTAGAAAAGACAAACTTGTGCCAGGTCCCCTGGCTTTGTGAGTTCTTTGGTTGATTTACTCTGTTTGTATCTTACAAACATGAAGCTAGTCATAGTACACTATTAATATCATGAGGTCTATGTCCTAAGTTTTTCTCAAGGCTTTAGATTTTCAAATACAACTATAATATATCAGTTCCATCCTGAAATGCAATAATATAAAGAAGAGATGAAGCAAGTCCCTTGTAACAAGATCCAGTAAGACAGGCTGTCATTGTTCGCAAACTATGTGAATATACTCTACCATTTGTATTTTCATTAAAATTTTCCTTGTAGTTGAAGAGCAGCTTTTGACTCTTAGAAACAGTGCCTTGAGTAACCTTTTCTTCTTTCTTTCCAGTCTATAGTAGATTCTCAGTTATAGGTTTCAGCAACAGACAAATGTAACACTGATAGTTTTTGCTATTATTTGTTTCTCTGTATGTATCTATATATGACTATGCCTATGTGTGTGTGCAATGCCTATGAAGGCCAGAAGAGGGTGTAAGACCCCCTTGAAGCTGCAGTTACAGACATTTCTGATTTTCCCAACATAGTGCTAGATTTCAAAGTCTGCTCCTCATGCTAGAACAGTAAGAGTTCTTAATTGCTGAGTTATATCTCCACCCCCAACATTTGTGTTTTAAATGTGCCCAGAATTTGTAGCTTTCTTGGTAGGATCCAGTCTTTTCATAGACTTCTGCCTCAGACTGCTTAGTTAGCACCCTACATTCTAAAATGTTGTTTTTCACACTCAACAAAATAAATAAATAAAAGTCTTTAAATTACAAAATGTTGAGTGATGAGATTAATACCCATCTTACATTGCAGAGTCCCAGATTAAATCTGAGAGTGCCCAGCATACAGTTTGGCAGCAGGAGGCTTCTTTTTCAATATAACTGAAAAATCCTATTGGTAGCCAAGCTTTAGGGGAATTAAAGAGGAATTCTAACTTGGATGCCTCATTTCCAAATGCCAGGCACTGCTTTCTGGAGCTAGCTCTCTGTTGTGAGAGTAACAAGTCAGATGGTTCACGTGAATGGAGCACTGGAAACAATGCTTAGAGCTTAAAAATAAAGGTCTCTCCTTAGTTTCGCCCCCAGACTTGATTAAAATGGCTCACAAGATGCAAGAACAAGGAGAAAAAGCTCTATCTTGTTTGCTTGCCAGGTTAATAGTAGACAGCTCACACTCCAGAATTCCAGTACCCCATCATTCCTTAATGTGAATTCACAACTTTCCAAAAAGGAGGTGCCGCTGCTATGGTTGCCATTAACTCCCGGCTTCCTACTGGGAAATATGCCTTTACTGGAGAGTTTCTTCCATCTATCCCTCAAAGCATAGAACTATTCATTTTAGTGACAGTAAGTAATAAACTCTTGCTTCTGCTGCCTGCCTGCCTCTTGTGTTCTTATGCAGCTCAGCTACATAGATGACCAGATTTCCCCACTCATATCTGCATCTTTCACCAACACCCCACTGGAGCCTTTGAATTTCTTACTCTTTACTAAAGGCTTTGTAAATTCTCCTTAAGCATGCCATGCCATGTCCTTGTGCTGATCAAATTCTATCAAACAATGTCACATAGTTCAAAAGCCAGAAAAGTAAAAGTTAAGTCTCCAAATGGATCAATCCTAGAGAAAAAATTAAAATGGATACAGTTTTATTAGCAAATTAATGTAGATTTCATGAAGTGGAGATAGCTTTGGCATTTCACCTATGCACAGGAATGCTTCAGTGGTTTTAGGAGGACTACAAGACACAGAAGATACATAAGGTGTTCCAAGACACACTTGTAATTCAAAAGTGGAAGATCAGGCTTCATGTATGGTATTTAAAATGGTTCCTTAAAAAAAATCATGTCTATTATCACTTACTAAACGGTTACTTTACAATATTAAATGACTTCATGGTATTTATGTATAAATAAAATGAGGACACGGCCACTCTCAGATGTGATTGTGGGGCAGGTTTTTACTGTAGGTGTAAGTGAGAGTGCAATCAGAGGCATTTGAAAGAATCCAGAGCAGAGAGAAAGCTAGTACACTGACCATGGCCAACACAGTGACAGGGCCATGAGTGGAGGTGGGGGGAAGCCAGAAGAAGGAGGAGGTGGGGGTAAGAGACCTTATGACCTATATGGCAGGGTTATACAGGAATAAAAAGCTGGGAGAAAGGAAGCCCATGAGCTGGAGCAGTTTAGGGTAGGGGGCAGGTGAGAAGAGCCAAAGGCACTGAGTGAGCTAAAAGGCACCACAAACAGCTATTTGTCTAGAGTTTGGAATGATCTGATTGGAAATACAGAGATTTGTCCTGACAGAGATAATTCTAGAATTTTTAAAGCAACATGTCTCAAAATAAGAAACCCTACAGAAAAGTGTTTAGGATAAAAAGAAAGCCTTTATTCGGCTATTATTATTTCATTATTATTGTAAAAAATTGTTACTCTAGAGAGATTATTCGGTAATTTCCTGATCCCTTCTAACTTTATAACCCCTGGCAAACTATTCTTCACCACATTTTCTACCTTAATATACCTCAGTATTTCCTCTAGTTTCCAGAAATGATTTCCTTTTTATGACATTACTCTTTCCAGGAGAGTTTTGAACATACTTCCCTGTGGTGGGAATGTTCTCTGTGTGTTGTAAATAAAGAACTGTTTTGGTCTATGCACAGCACCGTAGAAGTGGGTGGAGAATCAGAGGCTGCCAGGTAGGAGAAGAAGGGTGGAGTTAAGCCAGTATCCATCTGTCCCCCGGAGAAGCAGCATGTAGGAATCCAGGTGAGCCACGGGCTGTGGGCCACGTGGTGGAAAGATAAATGGAAATGGGTTAAATTAATATAAAAGAGCTAGCTAGTAATGTGCTTAAGACATGGGCCAAACAGTGTAAAGGATATAAGCATGTGATTCATTTCTTTGGGGGACAAAAGCCGTGGGGGCGCAAACCAGGTTCCAAACCGCCGTGGCGCGCCAGGTTACAAACTCCGTCGCCAAACGGGACGGAAAAACTTACTACAACACTTCCCAGCATGGATCTATCCTTAATGCTTATGTGTTTCAAAAAAGACCCAAATATAGCTAAATAATGGAGAACCATTCACAATGTATGAGCAAACTTTGCAAAGAAGTGGGCAGGTGATTGTGTCAAAACTGATTATTTCTGTTACTATAAACAGAAAATTTTTATAAATATTTTTTGAAGAACTGTTTTGTCTATGTACACTGTGAGCAATGGCATCAGCCCCAGGCACTTCTAAATCTTTTCCTTATTTGCCACACAGCCCAAACATTTTCCCTGCCTGTCATCTTTCCTAAGAAAGGTCCCAGGACTATAGATACCTCAAGTTGATCATGCAGCTAGAAAGTAACTTCATCAACCAAGGACTGAATAGGTTACAGAGGTTTGACACAGAATTTACTTTATTAGACACATCTTTCACTTTTTAGTATTTTCTTCTATCTATATCAACCTTTGAGTCCATATAAACAATAATATTCTAGCAATTATCAGCAAAGAAAAGTTGTTTCTTACAATGCTTTGAGTAGCATAGCCAAAAGAAAGAGTAAAGGCTTTATATAGATATTACATTACTTTTTAAAGTGTTTCATCTTATTAGTTAAAATTTGCCAGTGAATAATTTTTGTTTTATGATTTTACCAATGTATTTGTTTATGTATTTATTTGTTTGTTTGTTTGTTCTGGAAAGTATTGCCAAGGAGCCTAAACCTTCAAATTTGCTATCATCCTGCCTCAACCTCCCAATACTTGAAGGTCTATAGACCAATGCCACCATACTCTCTAAAAGCTTTCAGTATGTATTTTGGGTTCCTTTGAGACAGTCCACATAGCAGCCGTAAATTTGAGAAAGAAGAGAAAACAATAGAATATTGAAGAAGTGCCCAGCTATAATGATGTTTAATTTGATCCTTCCCAACAATAAGCAAAACAAAAAGGCAAATTTGATGATAAATTTTTATTTTCATAGGTTTTATTATGTGAAATTGGTGATTTTATAGGCAACTTTGGTACATTTGAAATGTCACGCACACACATATTTGTGACTCTTGGAGAGATGACACTGGTGTAACAAGCCAAGTTTCTACTTGGAAAGAGCCATTATAAATATGGAGATCTCAGATCAGACTTCTGGAGAAACTCCATTCAATTTTGGAAACATTTTGCATGTTTCAAATAATTGTTTAGCAATGAGTTGAATTTTCAGAATGAAGATTTAAAAAAAAGGAAAACTATTTACCTTTCCTAAGTGGAATTTGTGTTCTGCTTGCATTTTATGGTATACTTTGGTGGTTCAACTTTACCAGCCCCCCACAGCTATCAGAGTTCCTTAAGACACCTGAAGCCTGTATGATGCCATTGTAATTCATAGGATTTCCTGAGGGAGCTCCCATGCTCTTGGGGAGGACTTTGGAGGTCACATGAAAGCCTTCACAGGCCAGTCAAGACTCACAGGACTCACAGGACACACCCACAGGACTCACAGGACACACCCACAGGACTCACAGGACTCACAGGACACACTCACAGGACTCACAGGACACACAAGCCAGTCAGAAAGCTGGCATCTGACATGCACAGTTAACTAGTGGAGAATCCCTCTGATAAAAGTAGAAAATGTATACTTTGAAAAACAACTATAGTTCTTCTATTGTGAATTCAATCTCACAAATTATTCAAATCTAACACTCTCCAAATGGAAACAAGATATGAAGGTACAAAATGGCTTCTAACACAACAAAAACCTAACTCTTAAAGGCATTTGCTCTGTTCTCTCTGCAAACTGTCTTTCTATTGGGAATTTGGTCTTCTTTCATTGACATCACTAAAAAAATGAAATAATTATAAGAATTTTTCATCATTTACATAGTTTAAGATAAAAAATGGTAAATAAATCATTCATACATTAAGAATGATTACCAGCATAGAAAGTGAAATGCAGAATTACCTTATATATCACCCACGATGATTTTCAGCACAGCAGCTAATTACCACCAGAAAGGTCATACAAAAAATAATGTGATTAGAAGAGGTTGAAGAAAAAAATAGCCACATATTTGGACATAGACCAAATTCCCTTTTTGCCACTGTAACTGCAAACCATTTCTTCAATATTTAATGAAACGCTTATGTTGCAGCACCTGGTCACATTGTCAGCACAGCCTAACCACTGCCTCCCCCGTGGGTCATTACTGCAGCCATCTGAAGGGGGCAAACTGTTCATCGAGGACAATAATGCCAGTCTTTAAGAATCTACAGCTACAAAACAGCAGGAGACAGAGTTTTGGCTTTGATCTTGGGAAAAATGGCTGGGGGCAAAATGCTGTTTCCTACCATCAGAGACTGTACAGTTAGCAATAATTGTGTAAGTCAAAGCCATTCTCGGGACTCGACTTGGCTGCCCTGCTTTGCTTTCTCTCTCCCCTTGCAGAAAGCTAGCAGCTCCTGGTGAGAGATCCTTGTCAACAGGAAAACACTAGTTCACGCTACCCTGCTAATGATCCAATGCATCAATACCTCGAACAATCACAACAAGCAGATGTCCTAAGTTAATATAGACTTCCCTGGGATTTTCCTGGTGAAACATGGCTTTAAAAGGCATTAGTCTTTTGTCCTCACTAGAGAACTGCTAAATCCTGGCACCAATTCCTTGGGTATGTGAACCTCAGCCTAATGGAATTTAATTACTTTAGTGGTATTAATCATCTGTACAGTAGAGCAAAGAGTATTTTATTGCCACTTTTAAGGGTTATCGGCACATTTATTTCAAATGAACTGTCAAACTACATTACGTGTAAGGCATGCCAGGTTTGAATTCTGCAGCTCAGGTGAAAATAAATTTATAGTTTAAAATTCTTCCTCCACCATCAACATTGCACCCATTATTAGCAGCAGTACATATGTAAGACTTTCAAAATTAAAAGAAATTAAGTGTTGAATTACCCATTCATTTTTACTTTCTGGTTTTATCCTTCATTCCAAGCCTTGTAACTACTCATTTGCAAAGGTTGCCTTATAGCGAGGACCCCAGGAACACCAATTGGCATCAAATAGGCTGTGACACCATTACAGGCTTAGTTACAGAAAAGCGAGCCTCATCTTGTCCGTTATCAGGCAACAGGCTCCAGCTCAATACTATAAGCTTTGTCCATCTCATGCTATGCAACAAATGTTTTTGTTTTTGCTCATATCCAAGGGAAATGAATGCACATTTCTCAGTTCTCTTGGTTGATTTTTAACCCATCTCAACTGTTTCATAAAGAATCCTAAGAAACTATGGTATCATTTATAAAGCTTTCCCGCTGTGCTGAAGAGATTCAACATGGGACTGCATGATGACAAGCTCAGGTTGATTCTGCTTACTTCAGGAAACTTCTTGCTTCTGGCAGTGAAGCAGACTACAGAAAGGTGGCCAACTGAAGAGAGGGTGTGGACAAAACACAAAACAAAGACCCTGTACAAATATGACAGGCAAGGCCTCCAGCTCCATAATTCAAACCTTGGACTTTAGTCTCTCAAAAATTAGTTATATTCCAAACTAATTCTTAAATCTCTTTGACTCTCTGCAAAATGGTAATATACTCAAAGGATAAAGGTTCAAAGATAATCTATGTGCAAAATGAGATCAGCCCAGCAGTCAAACCCTGTGAGCCTAACTTGGTACTTGTTGCTGAAGTTATAACAGAAAGGAAGATATGCCCTACTTGAAAAGCATGTCCTCCCCTTTGTCATGGCTCAGTTATCAGTCAATGGGACACTTTGTAAACTCCAGTGACATATAAGATACCTTCATTTTTCTCTGCCTCAACCTGATCTTTCCATACAGACATCCTCACAATCTCTGACCTGTTCCACAGCACCTGGTTAAGGATTTTTCCACTCATCTCATTTCAGAGACATTCTGCAGCAAGAAGCAAATGAGAGCAATTTGTGACACGAGATGCTGATGTGCAAAAGACACGTAATTAGTGTCAAAATGGATGCATTTGCTTTTTAAAGTCTATTTGTCCTGTGATTTCAAATGAATCAAGCTGTTGAGAATCTATCTCAACAGCTTCATACTACTCCATAATGAATTAAATGGCTCCCTTGAAAAAAAAATGTAAGCATTATGAACAAAATGCTCTTTCAAATGTTGGAATAAGAAAGTCTTAAAAGGACTCTTCTGTCTCGTACCCCTTAGTCTAAAGATCTCTGACAGACTCAGAATCGTTGAAAGAAAAGCATTCTCTCATAAAACACACACACATTTTTTAATCCATCTTTCCAAACATTATAATCACCAGTTGTGGAGAGGAAAAAAGCCTGTATTGAGCTAAGCATAATAGCAAAGAGCTGAATTTCCTTAGCATGGCTCCATGTCCTAAGCATGTAATCAAGGCCCCAAACCCTTTCAAAGGCATTTCATAAAAGAGAAAAGAATGTATTCCTCATAGCTCTAAAAGGTTTCCCCTCTCCTATTTAGTAGAACCCTCTACTTATACTTTTTTCCTGTCCCTTTTTCTCATGGGAACCTCTTTGTTCAGTGTTAATATGTCCTGTAAGTCCATCTCCCTGTCGCTGCTGTTAAAGAAGCATGGTGCTTCCAAACGTCACAAACCTTAGTCTTCACTTACTCTCTCTGGAAATGAAATAAGAACTTCATTGAATCTGATGGACGTTAATGTGGGAGGAGGGAAGAAAATCATAGAAACTTTTAAAAGACAACAGATACAGCTAGCTGAAGATGATAGTGTTAATAACTGAATTGGGTATGGCTGGAAATGGATAACAAACACCTTGGTCAAGCATAATCAAATTACATACCAAATTCAGTTCCTAGTAATGACATGCACTTCAGATTTCATAAGAAAGTTCAAATTAATGCTAGATTTACAGAACTAACCTTTTTCTAATTGAAAAGCAGAAAATAAACAAAAGGAAAGAATGAGCAGGTATCATGTGATAGTCCCTGAGAGTCCAGTCTAGCTCATTGTCACCTCTGAAGACTGAAAACTGGACTCTGAGTAAAAGTCCTACTATGGCATCCTTGTCCTTTGTATTTGTCCAGCCAACTCTGCATCTTCTTCTGTGAAGTGAAGACAACATTAATCATTGGTAAGAAACACGAGGATAAATGAGATAAAATTTATATGCCCAGTTAGACTACATAAATCCAACGTGTTATAAAATGACAACTATATTAGAGGCAAATTAAATAATTTTATTTCTTTTCTTGAAAGAAGCCCCAGGCTTTCCCCTTGTGAGCCCTGGCCATTATTTCTAGGTAACACACAAGAAGTATCTTTGCTAGAGAGAAAACCTTTTCTGTACTCTGTAAAATACAGAATTTCTCCTTTCAAAGTGGAAGCTGTTTGTTTTGATAACTAGAGGAAGACAAGAAGAACCTTATTTTATACTTTGTGCCACCAGAGAAAAGTGTCAACTCACAACAAATGTTAAATGTTATTTAGCGACGAGCTCCGTAAAGCTGGGTAAAGACAAGGAGCACCAGGCGACAGCACTGCTCCCAACCACAGACCTGTTCAGTCTTTTTCCATCAGCAAACACAGGTTACTGCTTTAAATTGTATTCTTCCACTTTTCAACTAATACACTCATACAAACATCAATAACTCAATTACCAACATTCCCGTTAATGTAGTGTTTTATAAATGTGACTTTGCATTTATAAAAATTTATTTTTGGAAATAATTTCTGTGAATTCATCTCCAATTATTCCTTTGCTCCATTTTTCTGACATCTCCGTCTGCTCAACATGTTTTAAGGTGTACTGAATGAAATCAGACTTGATGTTCTAGATGAAAGGACATCATTTGATGTATCATCAACTCACTATTTTTATATTATTTTCTCCCCGTTTTACTGCACTCTGGAGTCCTGTCTGCCTCTTAAACTACTTCTGTGTGATGGGAAGATTGAGCGAGCTGCCCATGATGACTCCTAATTCATCCAAACAGCACACACCATTTTAATCATATCTGTTTTCACAGTTATAATATCTTTTATGAACTGAGCTGTTCTTATACTAATTTGGCTTTTCTTTTATGTAAAATGGTCTGGGTTGAAAAAGTAACACAGTATTCAAAGATAGAATAATAAAAAGGGATGTTAGCTCAGTGGTAAAAAAAAGCAATTGTCTCAGACATAGTGTTAATCATTTCTACAAACATGAGAATTACGTTAAAGGATTTTCAATATGTGTTAATATTGAAATATTTAACAGTTAAGACAAAGGTTTGTCTATCTTGTTTTTTATGTCTTTGCCATTCGAGTAATTAACCAAAGGTATCTGAGTGTAGACATCCAGCCTGTATCACAGTCTGGGTTCTTTCTGCCTCTGTCTTTGGGAAGCCAAACTGAAAAGCTCTGTTATGCCCATGAGTCCCCTCTAGGTTAGGACAGTGTGAGACAGGAAGACGGGGTGTCTGGGTCTCTGACCAAGCTGGCTGCTCAGTATATATTGTGTGCTGGGACACAGACTGCTCACTCTGTCTACACAGTGCACATGTACCATACAAAGGGACATGGCCCAATGGGCTCAGACCCAGCATTCAGACTTAGTATGCACAAGGTCCTACTAGGTTCATTGCTAGTATCAAAAAAAGTTTTAAGTACCTTACAAATTGTCGCATTTTAATTTTTTTAAAAAAAAAACTGTGGTTCTTAGTTTACACCTAGATCACACTAGTAAATGTCCTTAGTCACATAATTGTTAAGAATTATAACTGGAAGGAGTGCACCTGTACCTCTGCCTCTTCAACTACTTCTCTGTACTCTAGGCTTGTTTTAGAGCTCAATTTCATTGCTTACACTCTTCAGCTTCTTTTTGGCCAGTCTCAGTATTCCACAACATTCTTGCCTCCAAAATTAAAAGAAGGCATTTTTTCCCCAATATTCATACCCTCCAGCATCCTAAAGCCTATTTTTCAAATACAGACAAGCCCCATTTAAAGAGAAGTAATACTTAATAATACTTAAAGCAACAATTTCACACCATCCCCCTTCTTCAGGAGTCTGTCAGATGGAAAACTATCAGGGCACAGCAGCAAATTAGGATTACTGTTACTATAGTGAAGTGCAGCTGGTGAGATAAACATGCTACACATACATGCATAGAGCACTTAAGGCACATATGTTCAATATGTTAAATAAGAGCTTATAGGGCTAAAGCGATGCCTCAGCAGTTAAGATCACAGGTGGCTTTTTGAGAGGACCTTGATTAAATTTCCAGCACCCATATCATGTCTCACAACCACCTATAACTCCAGTCCCAGAGGATCTGATGCTAACTGCCATTTTCTGACCTCTCTGGGCACTGCATGCACATGGCACACAAACATACCTGCAAGTAAAATAACCATACCCCCTCCCTCCAAAAGAGGCTAGAATTTTTTGAGAGTTTATATTACATACTCACTTAAAATACCATTTTCCTATTGAATCACTTTCAGTTCATATTAATTTAGCCACCGATTTAAAAGTAAATAATTTTTGTAGACAGATTAAATACAGGAATAGAATGAATGCATAGAAATAACAACTATAAGCTATAGTACCCATATGCACACTGATGGGTCACCCATTCATTCCAAGGACATCTATGGACATTCATTATGTTCCCTGAACTACTCTGTGAGTCAGTTACAAGAGTAAGAAAATAGAAAGGCTTCTTACCTCATAAACATACAAACCAACAATAGTGCACAGCTTGAACTCCATGCCCAAGAATTCATTTTGAACACAATCAAGTAGTTTACTAGAAATTTGAAAAGTTCTACTTTGAAACTGTATATGAACTTCTGGCTTTTAAAGAGTACTCAACATGAAAATTATCTTTAAATTATAGCTACAAGTCTTATAGAACAAATGAGGATTATGAAACGCTTTAGACTTACAGGGTTTCATTTGTAACAGTATAAAATATGAACTGCTAGTGATTTGAGTATGTAAAACAGGATGTACGTCTTTGCAAAAATAATTGATGAGAGAGCTGCATTGTCATGGAATGCCAATCACTGCAGCAGACCAAACTGGCAGAAAACACTGAGAGAAAGCAAATGTAAAACCCCAGTTGTTATCTGAATTTGCAGTCAATTTTTAAAAAAGAGATTTTTAAAATTTTATATTTGAGATTATAATACAATTACATCATTTCCTCCTCCCATAGGCTTCTTTGCTCTTGTTAAAGTTAATGGCCTCTCCACTCATTAATTATTACATGCATGTAAATATATGTATATACATTTAAATATGTGTATATACATACACATCCCTAAATACAACCTGCTCAGTCGGTATAATGTTACTTGTATATATGTTTTCAGGATTGTTTGGTATTTGTGAACAATTGGTATGCTTTTCCCTGGAGAAGGCTATTTCTCTTGATCTCAGCATTCCTTAGTCATCTGCAGTACTTTATGTAGGGTTGAGACCTTGTGATCTTTCCCTTCATTTCTAAAAAAAGAAAGAAAAAGGTTCTCAACAATTTCACATGGTTCGTATTAAATAGTCCATCAGATAGTCCTGAGTGTGAAATAGGGAAGAAGAGCACAGCTGAGTAAGGCAGAGGGGAACGGTGACTTAGATAGCGCTCTCCCAGTAGCTTCGGTAGGGAAGACCGTGGCCTTCAAAAAGCTAGCCAGTGGGCAATATGTTCATCTTTGGGAAGAATGGTGAAAATCATGAAACAGGACCTGGGAACCAATGTGACCACAGTGGGGTACAAGAGGGGAGTAGAAGAGAGCGAGGCGCACAGTAGAGGCGGCAGCAGCCACACTGAAGACGTGATTATCATCACCCAATGGAAGGTCTCAGAATCAGGAAGAAGGCTGGCAGCCTAGACCATCTGGATAGAAGTAAGGTGGTGGGAAGTAGTCATAGTGAGGCTGTTACCACAAAGAGAACCTGATGGTTCTAACTAGAAGCAATGCAGAACAAAAGGGATCAGCATAAGCCAGTTTTTGACCTAGAAATAGAAGAACTAAGGAGTGAAAACAAATTTGAATTTCAGTTTGGAGCATGAGAACATAGAGCTATTGGTTACTGAGTGGGCCACCAAGTCAGCAGATACATAGCTCTGATGTCAGAGGACTGGGCAAAGATGGAGGCATGCTTTTAAGTTTTAAAAATCATTTTCTGTATATGGGTGTTTTGTCTTAATGTATGTCTTTGCACCATATACATGCCTGGTGTGCTCAAAAACCAGAAGAGCACATCACCCTCCCACCCGTCTCCTGACCTAGAACTGGAGTTACAGACTGTCATAAGTCACAGTAAGGGTGCCGGAAATCAAGCCTAGATTCTTTGAAAGAGTAGTACTGTTAACCATTGGGTCATCTCTTGAGCATAATTCATAGTTTTCAGTTTCTAAATGGTAAATATATTTAATAAACTGGGGGGCTGGAGAGATGGCTCAGCGGTTAAGAGCACCAGCTGTTCTTCCAGAGGACCCGGGTTCGATTCCCAGCACCCACATGGCAGCTAACAACTGTCTGTAGTTCCAGTTCCAGGCAAACACCAAGGCAAATAAATAAATAAAGTTAAAAAAAAAGAATGTCCTTCATTAGCAAGGCTTTTAAAATAATCTGTATAGGAGAGTATCACCTCTATATTATAAGGCCTATAATATAGACAAAGAAGTGAACAGGGCTCAGAACTGAACATGGAAATAGTCTCATATTTGGATGTCAAGAAGAGCAGGATAAGCCTGAACTGGTAAACACTTCCTGAGCAGGTGATAAAGAGAATGCTGCTCTGCAAGACCTACCCACAAAGAAAGTGCTTCAGAACACAGAGAGAGGTTCATCATGTCAGATATTGCCCACTGTCTCTGTTAGAAGGAGTCTGAGAAAGAGACATTGGGCCAAAGTTCACAGGACTCACTGGTGACATCAGCAGGGACTGTTCTTAAAGAAAAGAGAAGAGTAGGGGTAGGTTCAAAGAGTGCTTCAGGCCTGGGATGCAGGTCAGTATGTAACACTGGCCAAGAGGCTCTTGGTTTGACTCCAAATATAAGGAAATAAAGGAGAGAGGAAGGGGCAAAATGAGGAAACATAAAAGTGAGATAATAATCAGCCAAACACAGAAAGACAAGTGTTTTCTTTTTATCTAATGTATAGAAACTAGAAAAAGACAAATAAATAGATGATGGGAAAGCAGCAGGACTAGTGAAGCAGGGGACGTGAAGGAAGAGAGTAGCAAAAATATTAGATGTGATCAAAGCCATATATATGTATTATGTATATATATTATATGATATATAATCACTTTACAGTTTGTTAACATGTACAATAAATATGTATCAATAACTTTACATGGTAGTTTTGGGAAAATGACTAAAGAAAACATTTTGATATTTTGTGACTATAAAACACAAAATTTCAGGTGTATTCTTTTCCTGAGCAAATGACATGAATTTCTAAAACGTGATACATAAATTATGTGGTTTTAGATGTTTGAGTTCACTAGTTACAAATGGAAGGCCAGGCACAGTAATGCATAACTCTAGCCCCATTACATAGGAGATTGAGACATGAAGAACAGGATTCAGGGCCAACTTTGTCCTACTAACAAGTTCAATGCCAGTTTGGTCTATATGACTCATCACAAAATTAAATAAATAAATACTTTACCTAGTCATTACATATAGCTAACATAACCCATTTATTATACCTTTAAGTACTCAGATTTTCTAAGATAGGAATGCTGAATGGTTAAGTACAAATGTAAAATAACATACAAAATGAGCCTCTACAGTGGTCCTAGCAAAAGCCAGACAAAATGTTTGGGCCTGTCTTTGTTACTGAGTATTTTAGTTTCCACA
Source organism: Sigmodon hispidus (assembly GCA_004025045.1). NCBI lineage: Eukaryota > Metazoa > Chordata > Mammalia > Rodentia > Cricetidae > Sigmodon > Sigmodon hispidus. Next base: position 427,130 of record PVIH01000086.1, read on the forward strand.
TTCTGGTATTGACTCTAGACTCTAACTTAGTGGCATGCAGTTATATTTGAGTTCCTTACACTCTTTGATTATAAAAAAAAAAAAATTACCAACACAAATTTCTGAATAAGTATCCCCTTGTTTTTGTCACTCAGTTTTCAAACTGAAACTTCAGTGTGTTTTCACCCCAGGGAGGTCGTTAGAAGAGTACATGAGGGTGGGGCCCCGGGGATGGCATAAGTGGCTTTACAAGAAGAGGTGCTTAAAAGAAGTTAGATAACAGTTCTCTGAGCATATGATGCCTTCCTACTTCTCATGATACAGTTAAAAAGTTCAGTAGACATGGATTTATAAGACTCTAGACCTATGAGAAATTAGAGAAAAGATATCCAGGTATTCTATTATAACAACAGAGGGAGACTAAAAAAATAAGAAAAATACTCAAGCATAGACTATTAATTTCTGGATGTTACTTATCCTCAGTTTACTCTAAAGATCAATTGTAGGAAATAGCTTTCCGAGAATTCCTTTGTCTATACCATATGCCATCCTTTTTATGAAAAGTAAACTCATTTTGCTAAAAAAAAATCAAATATATTTCAAAGCACAAAATTTATGAAAATCTCTTGGATGATTAAAGTTAAATCAATAAAGACTGAACAGATTCAAAATTTTTATGGATCTCATGCACCTAGAGATAGAAGGTTATGGCTTTAGATCTCAAGAGTTTTATAATATAAAAGGAAATATAAAGCAAACACACATGAAATTTACCCAAAAATGTGTAAGTTGGAATAAGAAATTTAGAAGGCCAAAGGAGAGATATCACAACATTGATAATAAATCTGTTGTCAAAATAAGAGCTCAGATAAGAAAAGCATCCCAAGGCAGCAGCCCCAGGAGTTAGAACCATGAAAAAGAAGCTTTCAGAAGAATGAGCCTGGAGTGGGGCTGAGTAAGGAGAACAAGCAGAATCAGCCAACGAAAGGGCTTGAGGGAAAGAGGGCACGCTACCTGTGGGTCGCAAATCTGACATGTTTGACAAGCTCTCCATCAAAATGCCCCAGAGCTGTCATTAGAGAGCAAAATGGGCCAAACAATGTCTAAGGTCTCAGCAGAATGAACAAATTCAAATTAAAGCAGAGAGCTAAATACTAGAAAGGGCCCTCGTGGAAGGCTGCCTTCCCAGTTTCCGGCCTGCACAGCAAGTGTTCACCCATCAGGCTCATGCGAGCATTCTTTCCTGGAATCACTGTTCTTCAGTGGTGAGACTTGGTCCATTCCAAAGCTGTTCTTCTGGTGTGGCCTGAAGACTTGTATAGTTAGGAGCAACTGAATGAACCTTTTTACGAAGCAGCTTCAAAACAGAATAGAGGAAATGGGCACATCTATTTAACCTGTGTAGAATCGTGCATGATTTTTTACAAAGCCATTTAAAAGTCACAAATGTTAATACAATTAGCATTCAGAGTGCAAAGTAGCAACAAACTTTGCTACCAGCCCTTGGAAGAGCCAAGCTAGGTCAAGTTTCTTGAGTCAAAGACAAAAGGAATATAATTTGCCTCAAGATGATTAAGAAGGGAAAATAATTACTTTCCACATTTGTTTCTTTACTAAATTCTTCAAAGTAATAGCATCATTAATATTACAACTAACAAGGTACTAAAGTGAAGTTTTCTGGTTAGATTAGGTACATAATTTGGATATAATTTGGTATTTTTCTTTGAATCTTGAAAAGTTTCCAGGCATTAAGAGGACAAGCCTCAGCTGAGCTAATTTGACTTCAGCTCAAGTGCAAACTGTCCACACTGAAAGCAAAGACCCTTAGCCAACAGTTCTGGCCTATTAGAATTCCCATCTTCTAAACAAAACCAAAACTTGAGCTTCATATTTAAAATGTTGAATTTTGACATTACTTCTCCTAGACCAGACTTGAAGCTTTAGAATATGCTTTTACTGGAAGACTGATATTGCACAAATTCTAATTGGTATTAATAAAAACCTGGAGCCAGATATTGGGGCAAATGCTAAAAGATTAGGGAGACAGAGGAATAAGCCACAGCCACATCTCGTTTCGACAACTCCTCAGGCAAAAGGGGTAGATCCTATATCCACAAGTCCTCAGATTGACTAGGGGCAATGAAGCGAAGCAGCAAACCCTGTTTCCTACTGCCTTATATTCCTTTCTCTGCCCAGTCATATTACTTCCTATTCCAACACCCCTAGTGCTGAGATTAAAGGTCTGTGCTCCCAAGTGTTGGGATTAAAGGTGTGTGCCACCGCTGCCTGGCTCTGTTTGGCCTTGAACTCACAGAGATCCAGACAGATCTCTGCCTCTGAATTGGAATAGGCCACCACAGCCTGACCTCTATGGTTAACTCTGTGGGCAGCTCTGTCCTCCCAACTTCACGAAATCTTTGATACACAATATATCACCACACACTGAAGTCCTTCTTGTCTTGTAACTAGATAATGAAGACTTAGCATATTAAGGAAGGCTTTCTTTCTGAAAACACAGGTTCTCCAATTGCTCAATCTTATTCACTAGCACAGTCAGGAGAGGCTCAACTCACAACATGAACCTCCCAAACCTCCAGTCCATTTTAAAAAATTTTGAGACACTTCTTGAATCCCCAAATGCCAAAATCACATTAGATTTGATTTTAGATTTAAGAGAAGTTAACTTGGCTTTAATTATAAGAAAAGTAACTACCTATAAATTATAGTGCTCACACATTCTTGATGTAGCAAAGCAGGAATTTTCTTGTAATCCCAAATTTGAGCCTTCCTCTCTGCAACCCTGTACCATGGTAGAGCTGAAAATGTAAGAATGACCGCATGTCTCCTTTGACAGGGAAGGCAGCTTATCATGTTTATTATATTAAGCACATGGTCTGTCAGTCAAATAGTCTAAGAGAAAAATCCAAATAAATTTAGGACCAAGAAAAAAGCACAAGGCCCAACTTCCCCAACATGACCGACACTTCCCAACAATATCTAAAGTTTTGCTGATCAAGTTAGAGGATAAATAAAGCAAGCAAACATTTCTGGTTTTGTTTTGTTTGCTATACATAGAAATAGAAAACCGTGGGTAATCATAAGCCCTGCTTCACCAGGAAAAGAATAACAAGATTTAAAATTGGTATAATAAGGCAGTGGTTGAGAATACAACTACATTATGCTAATTATCATGTTTATGCCATTAACCAATGTAAATTACTACACTTATTAAAGAGACAAAATGACTCTGGTTTAGCAGATATAGATAAGTTATAGTAAGGTTTATAGGCTGAGACTAAAATTATGCCTCCTTTGCAATAAAAATAATGGTTTTAAATAGAAAATAATAAATAATATGAGTGAATGTGCAAGTGTATAATAATTAGTCTAACTTTTATAGAGGGCAGGACCTCAGTTTTATTATCAATAGTGTATCATACTCGATTAAGCTCTGTACAACTGTGGCCTTCTTTAGTTAAAGGAAATGTTTAGTGTGCCATTATGGCTTTAACTCTTAAAGAGCACAGTCCTCTATTTGTGCCTTGCCTTTTACATCCATTCAGAAAGGACCAAAATAACCTTCATGAGCTTTTGACCTATTTGTTATTTTAAATCATCTCCCCAAGCCCAAATTAAAAGCCTAGAAAATACTGTACAAACACACACACACACACACACACACACACACACACACACACACACACACACACATAAAGACACATGCATATTCACACACAGGAGAGTCCCTTTGTTGTTTTCCTTTTTTCTTTAAGATTGAGTTACATTTTGTAATGTTAGCCTGGCCTTGAATTTATGTTCCTTCCTCAGTCTCCTGCCTGCTGGGATTACTGGCATGTGCCAAATCTAGGCTAGGAAATATTCCTGGCATCACCTCACAGTTGTCAGTGGCTGACACAGGCCAGTGAATGTTGCCCTAACCCATTTTTCTCCAGCTCTACAATTACAATTGTAGTCTACCTTGCCACCCTCACCACCACAGCTCTCTCCACAGGGGAACTAGTAACTGGTCTTCCTTTACAGCTACAGACCACTCCTAGCACTTTAAAGGTATCCATTTGTCCTACACTTCTTCCCGTTCCAAGGTTCATTTCAAACAGCTGCACCTTGACCTACAAACCCTGCACCTTTCCTGGGTCCCTGACACTTTGGTTTCCTCTGCTCTTTCCATTCCTGTCTTTTTCAGTCTGTCGGGGAATCTGGTGTCCTTCCTTCTTTAAAGCTTTCTCTCCCCCACAGGCATCCTCCTATGAACTATTTCAGTTTCTGTTTAACAAGTTCTTGTTTAGAAAAATTCACATTGATATCCACATAGGTCAGGTATATAACTGTAAATGTCATATTCTGGTTGGCTGTAAAACAATGATTGTTTTCATTGTATGCATATCCACCATGCCTGCTTTATGATCTGCAACCCCTTGCACATGTCAGCGCACTTCCTGAGAGCAGGAATCCTGCTAGTCGTGTTCTGTATTGGTTCTCTAGCCCCAAGAACAATTCAAACTACACAGTATAAAATGCTCATAAAACAACTGGTCAGTTCCAAAGAACAGAACATTCTCCATAGACTAGGCATTCGATGTTGAATCATAAATCTGTTGAAAATAAACTTGAGTAAAGAGCAACAAAACCTAGATTGTTTTTTCTGAAAAGATCATGGTCTTGTTGCCTTTACATTCCATTGTGATTATCAAGAATTTAAAAGTACAGATACCTGCTGGCTATCCCACACAATGTTGTACAAATATCCTAATAAAAATAGTTTGTGTGTGTGTGAATATAGTTTCTAAATTATCAAAGACTATATGAATGTAAGTTGGAATTTTGATGTGTGTATGAAAGATGTATTTAGATAAAATTATAAATACCTGTATGTTACATACTATGTTGTGATTTTTCTCATTTAGAAACTGGAGTTAGCTGGGTAGTGGTGGTATGTGTCTTTAATTTCAGCACTTGGGAGGCAGAGGCATCAAATTTCTGGGTTTGAGATCGACAGAGTGAGTTCACGAACAGCTAGGGATACACGAAAAACTCTGCCTTAAGAAACCAAAGAGAGGGGCTGGAGAGATGGCTCGGAGTTTAAGGGAACTGACTGCTCTTCCAGAGGTCCTGAGTTCAATTCCCAGCAACCACATGGCGGCTCACAACCACCTATGATGACATCTGGTACCCTCTTCTGTATACTGTATACATTATAAATAAATCTTTTTTAAAAAAAAGAAACTAAAGAGAGAGACAGAGAGAGGAGGAGCAGAAGGAGGAGGAAAGAAACCAAATTGAGGAGCTATCATTATGAAATAGAAGTCTCCTTTGTTTTTCAAAACTGGGGTAAATAAATGTTTCTTTTATTGGTATTGGAGTAATAAAATGGCTTTGTATGCTGTGTATTCTGTGACAGGGTTGGTAAGATATAGCTAATGAGTACATTAAACCCAGCTTCATCCATCAAAGCCTGTGCATCACCCTACATTTCTCTTTAACAATCAGAGATTAATATGTTGGTGCAACATCCAAAGACAAAAAAACTCAAACTTTTTATAATACTTAACAAGGAGGAATTTATCTCTATATTTTCTTAAGAAGGAGCTTGGTCAAATAGCAATCAGCATTTTTTGTTGCTAATAGGTATTAAAAATTATAGATTTAGCAACATAAATATGAGACTATTGTCTGGTTGTTTATTTTAGACTGTATGCTTAAACTTGCCACTTTTAAAATCCAAAGAGGTTTTTAAAAAGCAATTTTCATTGCCTACAGTAAAAATATTAAGATTGTTGATATAAACAAAAAAGGAAATTACAGAAATTACAAAAGCATCGGAATTCAACAGTGCCAGCACAGCATCATCAAAATCGATGAAACCCTCCCTCTAGAGAAGTAAGAAGGGTCCAGAGGTTTACATGCACAAGATCCAAGTTTATTTTATGAAAATATTACTTAAAGTAACTATATTGTTAGCTATCCTAGGAGAAAAAAATCAAAATATATTAAAATTACAATTGTTAAAAATTTAGTTGCAAACATAAGAAAACTAAATGCCCAATCCAAAGGTCAAAGAAAGGTATACCTGACTAGAATATTCTCTTAATGGTTATTATATTTACTTATGTAGGTCTGTGAGTGCTTTTACAAACAGATAAGGTGATGTATATGTGGACGTAGAAGACTATGTACATGTAGAGGTCAGAGAACAATTGATGGGAATCAGTTCTGTGCTTGCACCCTGTAGGTTTTGGGGATTGAGCTCAGCTACTTAGGATCCTTAGCAAGTGCCTTCACCAGCTGAACCATCTCTCCAACTTGCCTTTCCTACAACATAATTCTATAACCTAAACTCACTGGAGGATAATACATTTAGGAAACTTAAATCCAGATAAGATTGTAACTTAAAACTTATAATCTACAGCTAGCTTTCAAACTGACAATAAAGTGACAGACATACTTTTCATGTTAATAATATTACATTAAGTGAAAGAAGTCAGATACAAAAGGTCACACACATACCGGCAGTTCTATTTATGTGAAATATCCAGAATAAATAAATTCACAGTAACCAAAGGACGGATGGGAAGGAAAAATGGTGAGCATGACAGAGGTGGCACTCTTTAGCAGGTACACAGTTCCCCTTTGGAACTAGGCATGTGATTTTGAAATGACAAATCACCAGAAGCCAATGAATTGTTTAGTTTAAAACAACTCATTAAATGGTATGTGAGTTTCACCTCATTTACAAATCAAGGCCATACCACTACCACCCTAAAGATGTAGAAAGCACTGATGTACATCTCACAACCTAATCCTAATGACCAATAAACTTATTAAAAGATGTTACATCTCTTTAGTAAATAAAAAAATAATACAGGTTATTTTTGCCCATATAGTTATTTAAAATGAGTCATTCCTATGCCTGGTGAAGAGTCTAGTAAACATGGTCAATTGCAAGACTACACTGTTAACGGATGTATTTTTTCTTTAACTTTAATTATATATTTATATGAATGTCTGATTTACATAAATATGATTGCAGTGCCTGTGGGTTCCAGAAGAGGATGTTGGATACCCTGGAGCTGAAGTTATAAACACTCATAAACTACCCCACTTGAGTGTTGAGAACTCCAGCCCTATGCAAGTGCACTATACTCTCAAGTGTGACACATTGTACCAGCTTTTTCATCTTCCATTTTGAAGGGAGGTCTTGGAGACTGAAGAGCACGGGCTGGAGGCTGCTAAGGCACATGTTCTTACTGCTAAGCCCCACCTCAGCACTGTGAAGCCATTTTAAGATAGAAAAAATTTGAGGCTGAAGTGAGAAGCCACAGAATACCAGAAAGTAAACAGGGTTCCTTTTCCTTATTCACAGAAAGACTTAGTCATCTCTCCATCTGTGCATACAGTTAGAATGTAAGCTCCTAATTGGTAGTGATAGTGAGAGAATTGAGATAATTCTCACAGATTTCTACATGTCTACACAAAGTAGATGTTCAGCTAGAAGATACAGAGACCCCAAACCAGAAAATTTAGTATATTTTCACACCATCTAAATGGCCTTTCACCACTGTACTTTTAACAGTACATTCATGTGTATGGACTCACACACACACACACACACACACACACACACACACACACACACATATATATATATATATATATAACAACAATTAAGAAGTCAAAAATTTGAGAGATAATGGGGTGTGGTACAGAGGAAGAATTAGATGGAGAAAAAAGAAAGGGAAAACAATATAATTATATTTTAATTTCAAAAAACAAAGCTTTTTAAAGGACACAGAACAGTCTCCTGCAGATGGCATTAAGAAGGTGCTTGCTCCATTCCTAAACTGTATCTCCCCTAGGAAAAGCATGTAATTCATCCTGGTTTGGGGGGATGTCAGTCAGTGACTGCAGGGCAAGCAGACTGGAATAGTCCATGCAGCTATGAGTCTGTGGCCTAGGAGAGCTGTGTCAATTATGGGGGGCCAGGGAGCAGAATAATGCAACCTGAACCAGAACACCTAAACTTTCAGAGGCCCACTTCTAAGACCTTCCATTCCTCAGCTAGGGACAACCTCTAAATGTTTCCAAATCATACCACAAGCTAAGAATAAACCCTCCAACCAGGAGCCTCTGGGACACAGTTCTGATTCAAACTGCAACATTCTAATTCCTCATCTACAACTCAACACAACTCAACAAACCAAAGCCCCTGGCAGCTCACATCCCTCCTTGGCTCCTGTCCTTCCCTTGTCTTCCCTATTTGTACACACATACCAATCCACACATGCTCAGTTATGTAAGTAATATAGTAATCACTAGCAACTAACAGAAGATAGCAGAATAATACAGCAAAGATTCTCCATAATCTACCCCTTTGCATGGGATATTCTGAGTTGGGCCCTTTCTTAGCTTTGAGATCAACCCTCATAGAATCCAGTTTGAGAGAGAATCCTGTCAGCTAGCAACCCCCCCACACACACATTTAGTATCTGTATGTTTCTGATATCTTAACCTCTCTGTACTATCTCCAGCAAGAGTTCTACTAAGCAACTCCTTCTTTCCTCCCATGTTTTCTCTTGAAGTTTCCCCATCGACTGTCAGATCCTGCTCCTTGGCTATAAATCCCTTTGTCCTACCTAAGGTGAGCCTGTTCTCTCTCTCCATGAGAGCAAAACCCTGTGGCAACAGTCCATCTGCACATACTTTGTGCTCCTCATTGAACAAAGTCTGCCTTGCTGGCTTTAACCTCATTTCATCTTTTTTTTTTTTAGGAAAGAAAAGAGAGATAAGCTTAAACATTGACTTAAAAACAAGCTCTTTCTTTCAGGTTTAAAGAAAACATCAAATATTTCAAATTATTAGTTTTTACAAAATTAATGAGTCAGGCAAAAGTAGATGAGGTACCACACACTAAAATGATGCTTACAGACTCTAGCTCAGGAAATGGAACTGTAAGAATAAAAATATGTATTGACCCAAGGAAAGGGATGGTCAGTAATGCAAGGTTACCTCTAATTAGATAACCAAATGGAACAAAGTGTCACACACAAAGGAGCTCTCCTTAATTCCACACTTGAGATGGAACTAGAGAAACACTTTCTTGAAAATAATTAATGTTTCCCATGATTGCCACTTAGTACCCTTTGGGTCATGACCATATGGCAGGTGACAGAGCAGGAAGACCTCAGGGAAGTTAATAGATGACATTGACATAGCCATAGTGGAATAAAACAAAAGTTAATCCCAAGAGAGATCTGAACTTTTGACTAGGGTATAAAAAATATTCATTAAAGGAAGAAAGAAAATTACATTGATTGAATTTCATACTTTCAAAGGTTTGAGTTAGGACAGTTTCATTACCATTGAATACAAAAATACGAGATATTACAAAGAGACTTTTAAAAACAGTACAATGTTTATGAATTTGGAAAATGTAAATTGGAATAGACTGTAGTGATATATTATATATTTAATAAAAATAATCTGAATATCAGAAGATAAACCACACACAGAGCCAAGCCATGAAGGTCAGGGATTTGTGACCTGCAATTTAATCCCATTACTCAGGAGGTGAAGATTCTCTGGACCTCTGTGAATTGAAGGCCTAACAGACCCAGGCAGTGGTGGCACACACCTTTAATCCTAGCACTAAAAAAGTTGAACCAGAAAGAAAGATAAAGCTGGAAGAGGCAGGATTTCATTGCCTGGCCTGCCTTTTCCCTTTTTGGCTGAGGATGAAGAGGTCTGGAGTTAGAGGATTCATGGAGACAGGCCCGAAGAGTTGGCTCGGTGAGAAGTGGCTGTGATTTGTTTCTCTATCTCTCTGATATTTTAGAGTTTGTCTAATATCTGGTTCTGTGTTTCCATTATAATACCGAATAGAATTTGTGCAATAATATACGTTCTCAAGCCATGGCAATCAACAGTTTTCTAACCTTTGGCCTGAAAGTCATAGTGGCAGTTTCTTATGCATTGGAGAAGCAGGAAACTTTCTTCAGCATCCTTTCCTTCTGGGGGTCTGAACCTTGTTCAGCTGGGAAGCAGGAAGAGCCCTGACAACCACATAAACAGCATTGAAAAGGTGGAAGAGAATTTAAAAGAAAAGTAGACATGAATTTGAAAGAGAGACAAGTATATGGGAGAGCTTGGAGGGAATAAATGGAAGAGGAAAATGGTGATTATATGATAACCTCATTTTTTTTTTTAGTGGAAAAAAGCAAAATCTATATGAGATGGAGTTGGGGGTCAGAAGGATGCAAACAATGTACTGGACAGCTACAGAGAAAGCCCCAGAGGGGGAAGAGGGCAAGTTCATGTAGGGGCCAGAAAGACGTGCAAGACAAGGGAGTCAAGACAACTGTGAGGGACCAGAGGATCAAACAGAACAACCATCCAGAGAAGAGATGTTAAGACAAGATATTGGCCCACATTCCTGTGACATAGGCACCACTCTCCCTCAGAACCTGATTCCCATTTTTGTTAGTTTGTTTTTATTTTTGTATGTTTGAGATGAGAACTAGCTTCTTTTAGTTAGTTTTTACCCAGACCACAAATCCTACATTTTATTTAAAAACAAACAAACAAACAAAAAACCCTTCGAGATCCCCACGAGACTGACAGCTGAGCCAGTGCTGCCTCTTGCACCATACTGGAGCCTGTAGTCCCTCTGAGCCAGGGCCTAGGAGAGTTACTTCATATACACATCTTATTTCCCCAAATGTGTCCTTTCTCTCCTGGCTTTTCTGCTGCTCTAGAATTTACTAAGTGGTTAGCTCCTTGGTGACTTCATCTGCCAGAGACCTCTCTGAACTCTCTGCCTTTGTCCAGGAGCTGGAATTCTATTAGTACTTCCTATTTAAGTTCTGTGACCCTTTAGAATAATGAAAATTGCATGTGCTGCTATCAGTGTGACTCATGGCACAGACTCTAGCTAGCACAGGTTTCCATTCAAGATAAGAGCTCATGGTTTCCATGTTAATCTAGAGTTTCAAATTCCAGTGGCACATATGCCAAACTACCACTGTGTGGTAGATACACTGATGGCCTGCCCCTGTCCTCGCTGCTGGCATAAGGCCTGCAGACAGGCAGCAGCAGCCAATCTTTCCATGGATGCTTCAGTTTGAAACAGGAGCTGTGTTCAAGATCACACTCCCCAAGCACAGTCAACATTCAATGAATAAATATTGTGAGATGGAAAAATGTCCCTGCTCTAGGAACCCACAGGACATAGAAAGTTAAAAACAAACCTGATCATAGCTTCATTCCTGCTGTCTATCATTTAGAGGATGTTGTTGAAGGTCATTTGGAAACACACAGCTAATGAAACAGTCTCAGAGTTTGCAACCTAGGAAACACAACCCTGGTTTCTTCCCAGTATGTAAGCCTTGGACTTTTATTTCTTATTCTCCTTTTCATCTCAGCTCAAGGTTAAAGAATAACTTTGGCTGAGATCACAGCAATTTCTTATGTAACATTTTGGAAGATTTTTAGATACCATTCTATGTAAAAAAATATTTTTGTTTTAAAAATTCCTGGATCTAGAGGTTGCCATGTGTTCAGGTTTAAAATATGCTATGATTTCAATTACCTTAATGTTTAAAACCAATTTTTTAAATAAAGATTTATTATACACAAAAGGACCTGGCTTTCTTACTTATTAACTGAAATGGAACCCAAACAGGACACTGTGGAACCCAAATAGGAACAGTGATCATCTCCTTTAGACCCTACATAACAACTGCTCTCCAAATGGGTCTCAGTGGAAAAGGCTAGAGGGATTTTGGGAAAATGTAGAAACATTCTTAGTTCACACAGTAACAGAGAGGGTTAAAAATTATGTTTTGGCATTTAGTGGGCTAAGGTTAAAAAATGATAGGCAGTAAGTGAGCCAATCCCATAAAACAAACAATTAGATTTGTAATGCTAAATAATTTTCTCTTGCTTTGAAGATCATTCATGTAAATGAAAAATCCAATTATATTAGTTTAGTATATAACTTCATTTTACATGTAAAAATGTATTCTGTCACAAGTTTAGCATAAATTTTATTTTCTTGGATTACAACAGCTATGGAACCAAGAGAAGACTACCTAGTGCTTTACTGTGAATTTACCAAGATGTCCATCACATGGTAATTCACAGTGAATTCACTGCAGTGTCCATTATGGAGTAATGTCAGTCAACATTGTAATGGCATTTTACACATATTTATCCCATATTCCAGGTTAGTCCAGCCAAATGTTTGTATTCGGAGATATGAATTATCTCATTCCAAATCATACTTCCTTTTCTTATTTACTAACAACTTGGGAATTATGTTGAAAGTGTTTTCTAAAATAAATATTAAATACATATTTCCTCTTTGGATAATTGGGAACTACAGAATATTTTTAATAAAAAGATTATTGGCCCAGTTCAGGCTAAAAAGCATTCAAAGGGACTATCTTACTGTCTGTCAAAGGTGTTAATTTATATCTTCATTTAAATAACATTTTTAAGCAAAGAAAATTCAATGTTTAGTCAGAAAATAGTGATTCTATGATAGACCATAATAATTGTTCACATTTTAATTCAAGACAATTAAAATATGGCAATAAACAGCTCATGTGAGATAGAAATAAAAGCATCTATAAAATGCTTTGTGTATTTCTGTTCTGTCCATATTCTAAAGGATGAAATAAAGCCATCTCCCTACAGAGGCAATGCATTATTTCCTGAGTCTTTTTAATTAGAAAATTCTAATATTTAAAGTGGGTTTTAGAAAGAAATTAGTAATATAAGCCTAAGGCTGTGGCAGGCAGGACTAATGACTTTCATCCCACAAGTTATTCATTAAGACAAAGTTCCGAAGTGAATGCAGACTCCACCTGTGGTTTCTGACCATGGAAACAGAGAAGTGCAATCCATGCATTATTATGCTATTTGTCATCTCAGAGAAATCTATAGCTGCCCTACTGCCTAATAATGGACTAAGTTCTCTATAGGCCTGATATATTCTGATCTTTCTTTTGCATCTATGGGAACACCTATGTGTAAAGAAGAGGATACCAGCCTACCCTTAACAGACCACTATTGTCATTTGAAAGCACAACTGATGACTGTTACTATATAAAGAAAGTCTTTTAATCTTACTACAGCATTGATCATAGAATTTTCTTTTTCAATAAAGGGACATGGAATAACACTATATTGACTCTTATAATACAGTGGTTTTCTTTCTTGGTTCTCTACTGTGAGTCATTTAAACAGCCAATTCCCTCCCACTGTCTACATTCCTTCCATCATCCACCCTCAAATGAGCAAAAAGAGAAAATTTCTGGATTTTCACTGAGAAGAGGAGACTTGCAAACAGTGTTGCTTTTCATTACTTCAGTGATTTTTTTTTTCTCTTTAAAAAACAGATTCACTCAGTCACATGCAAGTCAGAGGCAGTGTAGAGGCTTTATAATTTATTAAATGTTCTGCTTGCTGATTAAAGTACTTCATACCCAAGACTCATTTACCGTAAGTGAAACTTTCTATAGGATCTACTAGAGGTCAAGACTCTGTTTACCACAACTCTCCTTGTTATTATTATCAGAGGGGAACAAGCCCAGCCTTGGGAACTCACTCCAGTCATCCATCAGTTAAATAAACTGACAGAGACATCATATAAGCTTTAGAACAAGGAGTTTATGAGATCAAAAAAGAGGGTAGAGAGCCTTGGAGGAATCAAAGGCAACTTTGCAGAGAACCTAAGAATGAACTGCTGGCTAAGGCAAAGTAAGAAGTGACAGGTAAAGAGGAAAGGATGGTAAAAAAAAAAAAAAAAAAAAAAAAGGTCTACAGAGAGAAGTCTGGCTAAAGGAAGGCAGAAAATGTTTTCTAGAGGTCACCTTTCAAAAGCAAGGCAGATAAGAAAGTCCATGAATGAGGAAGGTGTGGCTGGAGAAAAGAAATAAGGTCAGATTTACACAGAAAACAAAGGAGCTGAAGAAAGACGTTGGTCTTTGTGCCTAAGCACCCTGTACTCATTCAAGAATTTACCTCCAAGTATTTTGCTTTGATTTAGATTTGTTTTGTTTGTGATGCTAAGGTTAAATTCAAGGCTGAAAGGCAAGTGATCTACAACCCAGCAACATCTCTAGCCTATTTACAAACAAATAATAAATTGGCAAATGATAAACAAGTGAGTGAAGAAGTAAAAGAGGCTCACGAATTTTATAAAAGCAATAAGAAATATTGCATTTACAATATTCTATATAAAAAATATATAGGTACCTAAAATGTTTCTATACTCATCATTAGGAACTATAAAATGCTCCAGGAAGAATGTTCATTATCAAAAAATAATAGGAAATGAGTCCTGCAAGGATGTTGGAAAAGAGGATCTATTACTTGAAATAAAATCATTATGAAAACAGTGTGGAAGTTCCTCAAAAACTTAAAACTCGAACTATCATATGATGTGGCAATCTCACTGGTAGGTATATACTCAACTGAAAGAAAAGTCAGTCTACTAAAAAGATATCACCCATGTTTCTATAGCAATAGTCATAACAGACAAGAAATGGAAGAACCTAAAAGTCTCCAGTTTACAAGGGGTAAGAAAATGTGGTATGCATTCATAATAGAATACTACTCATATATATATACATATATATACACACGTATATATGTGAAATCCTATCATCTGTGACAACATGGATGAACTAGAGAGCATATGTCAAGCTCAGAAAGACACATACAGCATGATTTCATTCATACGTGAATACTAAAAGGCTGATATCAAAGGAACTGAGATTAAAATGCTGGTTACCAGAAATGTAAGGAAGGGTTGACCACTGAACCCTCAGTTACAGTTAAGTATGACGCATGGGTTCTTTTGGCTGCCACACATTGTACAGTTACACATTGTGGTAACTATAGGGAATGATAATATATATACTTCAAAAAATCTAGAAAAACACTTTCACCATAAGAACCAATAAATGGTGAGTCAGGTATGCTGGCACACAGAAGCAACGCTACTACTTGAGAGGTAAAGTGGAATAACCTTGAGTTCAAAGCCAGACTGGACTAGTAAGACTCTGTTCTCTCAGCCAAAAATAGCTTGAGAAGATTGGGGTATCTAACCCAATTTATAAATTGTATAATGTAAACATTCACAAAAATATCACATGATAGTAATCAATCTGCATAATTTTATGTATCATAAAACATAAATTTAAGATTCAAAATGTTATAGAAATAAATGCAAGTTGTTTATTGTTGGGGAACCTTTAATAATCACTTCATTATTTACAGTTTTAATGTCAGCAGCTAGGATTTCATGAGGATAAGAAGAGAAGAAAGAAAGACAACTGGTACATTGCATACTTGTGAGATCCAGTATACATGTACTTAAATACCAGAGAGAGAGACAGAGAGAGAGAGAGAGAGAGAGCTGAGAAAAATAGGAACATGCAATAGCAAAATTAGTTATCTGATTATATACATAATGCACTATGCATTCTATATGCCTATTTTAAAATATTTAACATAAAAACAACCTTATCCCATCTTAGAATACAACAGAACATTAAAAAAATCAGAACTTCCACCCATTTACTAACTCCTGCTACACAGAAACATTAAGCGTTAGCATGAAGTTTTCCTAAGTTTCAAATGCCACCACTTTTAGCCTTATGTGGGCTAAAATCATTGCTGATAAGAGAGAGAAAGAGAAAAAAAACTCAAGAGTTTATTAAACAATAAAGCAATCAAAGTATCTTTTAAAGACGTAGTGGATTTCTCATCTTTGCAGCTGGAGAAGGAAGCCACTCACAAACAAAAGGCCTTGCTGTCCCACCAAGCACACTGGGGACCACAATGAAGAGAGAGGGAGAGAGGGAGGCAAGGTTTCACTCCACTAATGATATATCAAACAGAACAAGTAAAGCCAAGCTCACAAAATAAACTCACCTGATGCATTCAACACTAACTGCTGCTTTCCAAGAGCTGAACAATACACACATCTACTTCTACAACTGTAATTCAGTTTTTAAGGAACAAGATTTTGTTTCTTCATTAGTTTCTTCAAAATGTTCCAATTAAGGAACACCACTTTTGATACTATTCCATGGTAAATGACTAACAAAATAAAGACCATAACCCTGCATTCTGGTCACAGCCTCCAGAGAGAGTGGGAACCCTAAAGCATATGTTCGTCAAAGAGAATTTAGCACTAGTCCCAAGATCCTGCTGTACTGTGAATTCTGAAAAATGCTCTGGCAGCCTGAAACCAATGTTGAGACCTTAAGCTCAGATAAATCTTGGAAATTCAAAGGGAAACTCAAGGCAGCAGTAAATCTGTCTTTACTGCATATACATTTCAGCCAGGGGCTTCTCTATGTAGTATTAGCTTATATGACATCCCATTCAGCATCTAACTGCCTCATCAATACAAGCAGAAAGGTCATTTTATATTTACAGGCCAACCTCAAAAGCGCTGGATGTTGTACACTAGGGGTGGGAGGAGAGGGCTCCACATTCTCTTTTTATTAGGAAAGGCTAATAGCACAAATCCTCCATGACCTAAGTATTCCCTCTGGCTCAGTTTTCTGGCTCCTATTTCCTTTTTCCAGGACCTTCATATTCAGAAACAAAAGACTAGGAGAAGTGGAAATAAAAAAATTACCTGGAAATATTTCTGCCTGATTAATGCAGTAACTTGTTTTTCTAGAACCAATAACACATGGCAGGAGCTGGAAAGACTGCCTAGCCATTAAGAATGCATACTTCTCTCTTAGGACTGGAGTTAGGTTTCTAGCACCCATAGCAGGTGGGCTCACAACCACCTGTAACTCCATCTCCTACTGGTCTCTGAAGGTACCTGCACTCATGTGCACATACCCACATACTGACATACACAAATGGTAATTAAAAATGAAATAAAATCTTACAAAATTAAAAAAAAATCTATTGCTCACCCCCATCCATGAAGTCTCTATTTCTCCATTTCCTCTGCAAATGTTATTTGGTTTTCACAGGCTCCCCAAACAGACTCACCTGAATTCTTTACACCATCCCTATGGAACTCACTTTACAGAGCAGGACAAAATACACTCATCTTTTGGAATGTGTGGGAAAAGTTCCAAAACTCCTTGCAGATACAAAAACCTACAATGCTCAAGTACCTTATAGAAAACAGCATCATATTGTATATAGCCAATATATATCATCATATCAATCATCTATCGATTAAATATAATGTAGGTGTGAAGCAAGGAGTGTTTGTTCAATATTTCTTAGGGAATAATGACAGAAACTGAAGTCAGGTTGGTGTAAAACTCAGTTGACATGCAAGAGGCCCAGGGATTGATCACCATTGTGGTCATCATATACATGTTTTAAATAAATATTATAAAATAATGATTGAATTCCCAGATATCAGTCAAGGGGTCCCACTGTACAGAATAAAAACCTATGGCATTTTCATTAAACTTAACTCCTTGCCTACTCAACTGTGTTCTGGAATCTCTGTCAAAGCAGATTAAGAAGCCTCATCCAAAACCACACAAGCTTGTTCTAGCTGCCTCTTCTCTCAGCATTCAGCTAGTTTGGCCTCCCATCTGAGCAAAACAATGAAAGAGTCATCATCTGTTACTAATATGCTCTTCTGCATCTGGATTCCCGTGAAGAGCTAGAGGCTGAGGACCTCACTCTACCTAATGAATGTAGAAACACTGTACAGGATGGAGTCTAATGTTTATTTTATTGTAAAAGTCAAGACTAGCTGAAAGTCCATTAAGAGGATGCTTCAGTAGATTATATTAATTTGTAATTAATTTTCAGTGGTATTTATGAGAAAACCCTTTAATCAGTATAACTCAGACTTTGAAAATTATAATATTAACTAATATTAATTAAATAATAATTTATAAATTCCAATAGTTTTAATTATCTTTTGATTAAATTACCTGTTAGTCAATTCCACACTGCTTTTGATATTAATTAGCTAACTTAAGCATGATCTACTGAAACTACTCCCCTGTGGAATAAGGCATATTGTCTAAACAGGTCAACACTGAGATACTTAAGTGTGACAATTTAGATTGCATGATTAGGAAAATTAATTGTTTAAGGTGCTGGCTTTTCCATTCTCAATTTGCCAGTGGGTAAGATCTTTAAAATATGACCTGGCTTTCCCTAGGCCCAAATTCTAAGACATCCCACATTCTCTTACTCCCCCTCCCCATTTTCCCTCCCATTTCTCTACCCTGTTACAGAACATTCTAGTCTTCTGAGACCTAAATTAGTGTCAGCCTATTAATCAGCCAACAAAATTTGTCAGTGGAAAATGAAGTTGCAAACCCACACCCTCCCCAGGCAGCTCCTCTGCCCCCTCTCCCTCCTAGTGCGGCTGGGGACCCCAGTGCTACAGCCCAGTTTAGGTCTCCTCTGTGAAGTGACAACCAACCCAGACCATAGTTTTTTCTGTGTTAATATTTAATTTAAAGCCATGTCCCACACAAGTTCTTGTAGAGAATTGTGCCTGTGAGTCCACATGCAGTTCTTTCATATGAATGCTTTTCTCCACCCTGCTCTACCCCCACCATTGAAGTGCAGAAATTATGTTCTTAATTTTTTAAACAGTTATCAAAATGACAGGTCATGTTAATCATTAAATCACCAAGAAAACTTGAGGATGTACTCTAAGCAAGCAAAGTGAGGAGTTTTCTTTTCACCATGAAGAACAGAGAGTGAGAATACTAGCTTCTAGTAGCTCCCGAGAAATACAGAAGATTACTGGAGCCTTCAGACCCGATTTTATGTGCTTTATTTAAAGATAACCCTGAAAGGGGTCAAACTCCTCCCTAGGAAGGTGTCACAGAGGACTTCACAATAGAATGAGCATGCAAGTGGGCATCTTCCATGATTACACCATAGTGTGAACTGTCCTCTAAATAAAGCAGCCCCCAAATCCTTATTTCCACAGATCAATGAACGTAAGTTATAGTCAGGATCCTTGACTTTCTCCAGAACAGCACTTGGTACAAGGAAAGGGTGTGTGTCGCAGTTGATTGGAAAAATCACTGTCTAGCTCAGAAGCTGCACAAATAGACAATAAAAAAAAAGAATTTGAAAAAAGTTTCCTTTTTACTCCTGTTTTGCAATTTTTACAAACCAAACCTACAAATGCATGGATGAAACAGGAAGGGCTATATTATACAGCTCTGGATTACTATTTGTTTGTTGTGCTTTGGAGAAATTCCAAGTCTAGAGATTTCCTTTTATTGTTACATATTCTTGTTTTAAAACAATGAATGATTTGCTTACTTCATGAATTAATATGGAAAATTCTATCTTATATGTTTGGAAAAAATCTCCTCTCTTTTGCACAAGAATTGCTTTGTTTTATAATTAGAACAAGTTAAACTTAAGCCTGTGGGGCTCTGCTGGGCAGGTGACTAATGAAACACTAATATGACCTTCTGTGTAAACACAAGTAAAAATTTTTCTCTTAATTACTTTGATAAACAGAGATAGAAAGTGACAGAAAGAAGAACAAGTGACCATAGAGTAAAATATTAGAAATGTACAACTTTATGCTCATAAAATCCCAAAGCAGCAAAATCAGGAAGATGTTACTATTTAAAAATAACCCCACGTGAATTTGAATTTGAGCAAAGTATAGGCACAGTGAAAGCACAAAACATGTGTTAGGGGACAGAACATGGCAGACACAGGTCCACAAGGAGACATCATGTTGTGTGTTCAACACATAAAAGTTGTCTATGAAGACAGCAGAGAGGAGGAAAGAACAAGAGAGCCCAGGGAGCAAGGGTGAGGAGAGAGGCAGGCCATGGGGCAGAGACTGAGAAGCCTATACTGTGTGATGTCATAGGGAAGGATGAGCAGAGAGGCAGGCCATGGGTGGGGGGGGGCTGAGAAGCCTATACTGTGTGATGTCATGGGAAAGGATGAGCAGAGAGGCAGGCCATGGGTGTGGGGGGCGCTGAGAAGCCTATACTGTGTGATGTCATGGGAAAGGATGAGCAGAGAGGCAGGCCACAGGGGACTGAGAAGTCTATACAGTGTGATGTCAAGGGGAAGAAATGATATAATCTGAGTGCTTATATTTTAATTATTTTAAAATTTCATTCACATGTGATGGGTTTACAACATTCTTTCCATCCTACCTCCATCTTCTCCTGTGTTGCTGTCTGCCTCCTCTCAAATTTATGGATAATATAATTTTTCTTTTGGAAGAACGAAAGAGTTAAGATTGAGTCTCAAGAGAAAGCAAGAAGCTGTAGTCTTGTTGATTTGTAAAAACATGCAACACCCTAGTCAATGTGTTGGATGGACAACTGGTTGAACACAGGGCATACTTTGAATATAAAAGCAAAAACATCCTCATATGTTATGTGTGGGATATAAAACAAACTAAATGATGCAAAAAAGTCTAACCAAAATATATCATTACACTGATAATATTTTAAAAATCTTAGATGCAATTCAATAATGACAGACTTTTGATAAAACTAATACTTGGTGAAGTTAGAGTAGGTAATCCTATTTGGAGCATGAGAAGAAAGAACTACAGACAATTCCCAGAAGTTTTAGCAGGAAGCAGCCAGCTATTTAACTCTAGGTTTCTCCTCTGAACGATGCTCAGCCACCTGAAACCTGTGAGTACAATTTATGAGACAAGGAGGGAGCAAGGGAGCTCTCACTCTCAACATGCTATCTCAGGATGCTTGGCTAGATGATGCATGATGATTTCTCTTAGTGTCTCTGTCAGTCAGCCTTCCCCTCCATAGTAAACACTTAGGAAGAAGAGATGCTTGGGCTCACAGTTGCAGAAGACCCAGTCCATTGTGGCAGTGAGGACATGAGCCAAGCAGCTTATCTCATAGCAGCCAATAACCATCAAGGAGTGTGTTTGTGCTACTGACTTTCTCCTGCCCTGCTGTGGTGCAGCCTGCATTCAGGCCAGCTCCTCCCTCCTGAGTTCTCTTCTCCAGGAATGGCCTTATAGAAGCATCCAGACATGTGCTCCTGAGCTCCTGATATACTCAACCCAACCAAGAGGACAAGATTAACCACAGATCATCTTCTAGATAAGAATGTACACTAGGGACTGGCCCCAAGTAAAACATAACAGTTGTTTTGTTTTTTCAAAAATTAATGCTGCTACATTAACATGTCATGAAATAATCACATTATTCTTATTTAACTAAAATCAAATTTAACTATCATGTTAAAAATTTTGTCACATAATTTCTAGAAATGTTTAACTTGTAATATACAACTAATGATAATAATAGATGCCTTTGGCCCTTTAATGTCACAGACCTATTTAACTTCATTTTATTTGAAATAAAATAATATGTACTATTTTTTAATATTGTCTGGCCTATCAAATGTTAGTAGAGATATAAAACAATGAATGTAGTCAAGCATAATAGTCACTCATATAATCTCAGCACTTTGGAAACTGAAACTAAAGATTACAATTTTGATGTCAGGCAAGGTCTCAAAAAGCCAAAGGAAAAAATTATTCTAAAATTGACCTAAACATATTGATATTGAAATAGTATTTTATGCTCATAAATATACCTCCATCGGTATCCTTGCACATGTCAAAATATCCCATAATACCTAAGTAGTAAATGTAGATATGCAGGAACTTCTTTTGGGCTTCTAACTGAGGCCTTACATAGCTCATAACAATATGTCAACAAAGGTGACTACTGCACTTTGACCTGTAAAATAAAACTCATTTTTAAAGCATCATAAATCTAACAGAGCATGTCTTATATTGTGGTTGGTAGAAAATTGGATACTAAACACCAGGGACAAACTGATCTTCTGAGCCTGGTACATGAGTAAGTACAAAAAGAAAAAGAGCGCAGGAGAAAAATCGTTACCTGGAGTTGATAGTTTAACTGATCATGATCAATTTGAAGTGCTTACTGCTTAAGTAAATGACCTTTGGGGTGATTTCATTAGCTCACACACTGCAAAAGGTTATATATGAATTCAATTTTATGATTGAGTCTAAGCATATAAAACCTCAAAATAGTTTGGATGGATACAAAAGTAAAAAAGCTCAGATTCTGAAACAAAGACCTACCTGTTAGGATCCTGCCTGGGCACATATCTTAAATTGTAAATATCCGTGAGAAGAATCGCAATGTGCTCATATTTCACTTTCTTAATGTCTGGTTAAAAATGGCTTCTTAATTGCCCACCCATCCCAACTTTGTAATTCCATAAATGACTTAGAGGGGATTTCCTTTGCTGCTTTGATGAAGTCCCCAGACTTTGCTGAATTGCTCCAGCCTGCAATGACTGGATTTTGTTGCTACCTTCCTTTCCAGCTTGAAAATTCAATGTGACATTATTTTTTTTTAAACTAAAGTCTTCCTTTAACATCCTTGAAAGGACTTTGCATGCTTCCTTAAACATGGTAAGCAGGAACCAAGAAAATGTTAAAAAACTGGATTGGGCATCGACACTTCTAGTCTTCAAGTGCTTGAAAGAAGAACTAGGGCAAAATGGTTTCTCTAAATACTTCAAAATTAAAAATAATACTGGATGAGAAAAATGCTCAAAAGGAACAAAACGATATTTTTATCCTACTGACCTAGAAGCCAAATAGAATAGTTCGCTTTCTTGATGTTTCCATAGTCCCATAGCTTTTTTAGGCTTTTCCAAGTTGGGGGTTCAAGAAGAAGCTCAGCAATGGAATGGTGTGTATCTGCACAGTCCCCAGCTCCAAAGGAGAAAACAATGTGGAAAACCTGAGGTCGCTTCTGTCTTGATAGAATCCTGTTTAACAAGTGTGGTCTTCATTGGAAGTTCAAGGCTCCTTTCTGCTGTTTCCCACTCCTTTCTCTCTCCCAGGCTTTCCCCTCTGCCTTCTTACCTTGATCTCCTCACAGTGGGGGCCACTTCACCAAGTCTTTGTTGTGAATTTTCCTGTCTTTCAAGGACAGGAAATGTGGAAGCAGTCAAAGTTGGAAAAGAGGAAATCATGTGACCTCTCAATCCTCTCTATTCTCTATCCCCAAGCTTACTCAGTTCACATAAGTGAACCTCAAGGTGGGGTGAATAGCTCAGGTCTGTAACCTTGACATTCAGTAGGGCTGTGAGTTTGAGGCCAGCTTGAGGTGTCTAGTGAGATCTGTCTCAACAAACAGAAAGGAGAGACAGCAAGATAATGGTTCCGTGGGTATAAGCTCCTGCAACCAAGCCTGATGGCCTGAGTTCAATTCCCCAGGTTTACATGTAAGAAAGGAAAGAAACACTGACTCCTAGGAGTTGTTCTCTGACCTCTGCATGTACACACACACACACACACACACACACACACACACACACACACACAAATATAATTTAAAAATTTTAAAACATAAAAAATTCATGCCAACCTCCTCTAAACATTGAATCTATGATATTACAGTTACTCTGCTGAACGTAAGCTTCTTTTTTCCTGCTTTCTCCTCTCCTCCTCCTCCTCCTTTTATGTTTTGGTTTTGGTCCCAATTGAAACAAGATTAAGATAATCCACTGTGCTCCCCTGACAGCAGTGGACAGGTACCTTTCCTGCTGTTTGAACTCTTCTAACAGTGAAGAGTGACAACACAGAATGTCTCTGTGACCCTGTGCTCCTGGCTCTTCACTGGAGGCTCTGCACTCAGCCCCCTTTCTTTACTCATGTAAGAATAGAGGAAGCTATCAGCTCAGTATTAGCAACAGAAAGAAACCACAGTATTTTCTCTAACACACTCAGAACATCACCCACAAAGTCCTTTGGAATGACTTAGAATTTACATGCAACTGTTTAGTGCAGTCTGTGGAAAGCATTGGCACTGTACTTGTGCTGCTTACTAATAAACAGGAGACTCTCCCCGCAGAAAGAGCAATGGTTTCCAATCCTGATAAACCAGTAACACAAACGTTACTCTAAAATATTTGTTATCTTTTGTATGAGTCCCACACTTGTTATTGCTGCTGTCCTTCAGTCTTGTTTCTGAAATAGTTCTCACCGTGTAGCCCACTCTGTTAGTGAGTTCACACTGCAACTCAGGCTGGCCTGGAACTCCTCCTCATCCTCCTGCCTCAGACCCAAGGAACTGAGATTATGAGCTGCTAGGACCAACTAAATTTTATTTATAAAATTAGCATAGTTTTATGATTAAAAGCAAACAGGAAGATTGCTAGCAGGTACTAAAGCCATCTTTAGTGTTAACAAGGATTCTCTCCTTGGCCTATCTCTCCTAGACTTCCTGAGCCCTCTCCTCAGCAGCCTCTGACATGCGAAGACATGCTAAGATGCTTTAACCCTCTTTGTCTCACTTCAGCCACCCCCTGTGCCACTTCACCTGGGCCCACTCACCAGAATCCTATCAAGCAGTATGGAAAGAATCTTCCTAGCTGGAGTTTCACTGGTTGGTGCTCTACCCACTGACGCCAATCCTTCACTCTTACTTCTTGGCTACAAATTCCATGTTTTCTTGTTGTGTGAGAGTTGATCTCAGGTTCTTCCCTGCTGCAAAAACCCATATCAGTGGACTCTAAACATATCTGAGAGGTCCTAAATTTGCCCATCCCCGTGAAATGTTTTACCATTTTTTTAACAAGTCACTAATAGTTTTTCCTTTAACAGTTACCATGCTTTGGTGAACATTGGAAGATTCAAAAATAAACAGAAACAAAACTAATGTGAGAACAGTGGCCCATTAGGAAATAAGAGCTAAAGCAAGAAGATCAATGGCAGTCTCACAAATATTCATTAAATTTCTATGTCTTAGATACTTTTTTCTGATTATAATGTCATTTAAAATTGTAATGTCTTAAAAATGAAAAAGAAAAATATAACTAACAAATTTGAAATTTCCAGATTTAGAATTCTCCACAGAAAATTCAGAATTCTGTGTTTTCTTATACTTTCCCACCTATCTTAATAATGAAAAGCAAGCATCCTTGAACAATTCTCACATCCACTGAAGGTGGTAGGATTGTTCAGAAACATGAGCTACTTGTGCCCCTGTCATAATGCACAAGTGATTATCCACACTTGCACACAATGTACTCTACTAACATATTCCCAGATCTGACATACTTATTTGACTGATTTATGGGTTATGGGATAACTAATTACCATATATTCTGAAGATTATGTAAATAGATAACAATTTTGCAGATACTTTAGAACAGGAAAGCTTTCTAACTCAAATATGTAAGCTATAATTGGGGTGCTGGATTAATTATTATTTTTATGTAGCCATATTCAGATTCAGCTAGTCTATATGAATTCAGAAATTCATATTTTCTTTTCCTAGTTTATAACTTTGTACATTTGTGACTCTATTTTTGTTCATATTGCCTCTATCAGCACCTCCCATACATGTCATAATGCTCTAGAATCAAAAGTCTCAACTAAAGTTGAGCCTTGCTCTTCCAAAATCCACAAACTTTCTCTTGTTATATCAAGTTTTTTTTTTAAATCCTTGAGTCATTAGTGTGCTTAGAATTAGATTCTCAAGTTCCACCTCATGTCTGTACTTTAGACACCAACTTACATCCTTAAACACTCTACAATTACAGTGGAGGAAGCTGAAGTACTCGCCACTGTGACTCAGATGAGAGCTCACACCAAGGAAGCAACCACACAAAATTCAGTTGTGCTCACTGATAAAGAAATGCACACAAGCAGTTGGGAAGAAGATGAGGCTGCTGTTGCTGGACCACACAATGGGATAAAGGTTTTAAAGAAATGGTAGCTGTTAATTACATCAGTCAATAGGGTAATGACAGTTAACTAACACCAAGTGATGGTATTGGCAGCCACTTGATTCTGAGCATGTGCTATTCTCTATCTCTATCTGTTCAACTATTCTTCAAACATGCTATGATAAAATTCTTCTATTATAGTTAAGTCTGTAGAGAAAAGGTAATTCCCCTCATGCCATACCTCGCCTGGGTTTGGAGCTTGAGCCCACATGCCGAATGACCATTCTTCAATGCAGCACCCGGAGACGTGTGTGAACAGGACAGGCCACTGCCTGAATAGCAGAGCATAACTTCTTTGAAATAACTATGTATTTCTCTTTTTGCTAGCAATGGTGACAAAGACACAACAGGAGCCACTTTAAGAAGGCAATGCTTTATATTAGATCAGGGTTTTAAGCGTCCATGGTGGCAAGAACATGTAGAGGAGCTACTCACACGCAGGCAGATGAAGAAGCAGCAAAGTCTAGACTAGAATGGTTGACGAGTGTATCTGCCAGAGAGGACCCATGTCCTAAAGTTTTCAAAATTACAAAATTATCTGGAGACCAGGTATCCCTTGTATTCAAATGAGAAGCAAGTAAGTGAGAAAAAGGGCAGGAACAACTGTTGAGAGTCATCCTCTGCTGAGCTGCTGCCCCGGTGCTTGGCTTGAGGTATAGTGATCAGAAAGCATAGAAGTTTGAAATCTGGGGAAAGAGAAGCAAAGTATGGCAGTGCTAGTCATAGATGTGACTGACAGTAGGTAGGCAGCTAGAAGGACCTGAGAAAGCTGAGAAATTGTAGGTTAAGGACTGGCAGAAGAAATGCTCCATAAAGCTGCTTGAGAACGTGGATGATAGTATCACTGGAGACCCAGAAAGAAAAGGTTCTGATGAGGCACAATCAGGCCAGTGATAACAATTGTTTCAAAAATAACAACAAAAATATGATAAAGGAAAACAAGCAGACATTCTCAACTTTATACTCATTTCAAAGCAAAATACCATCCAGTAAAAAATGTAAAAAATGGCTCCTTTTATTTTTCTACTTGATCATATATTGAATCTCTGCTATGTATATGACTATTTACTGCACCTTGAAGTGCAAGAGAAATTACGAAGAAATAAGAAAATAAAACATCTTGCAATTTCTCTGGCAGTGCTGTATATAGTTAGGAAACAATCTAAATAAACAAAGAAACTGAATGAATAGAGCTGGGTGAGGCTGTGCTAAGGTAAAAGGGGAAAGGAGCTTGGTAAAGATAGCCACTGAGCACAAAAGCTTCTTAACAGGCTTTTCAAGAAGTTCTTTCAGATTACTTATCAACTGTTCAGGCATATCAGCATGTACTAACAAAGTAATACATCGTTACATCTTTATTATGTCCTCTAATCTGCACATTGCCCAGAGCACCCTACCTGAGATCACTAACTGTACAATAGGGTCTTAAAGAAGGATTCTGGTATCATTAATAAACAGACAAAAGAAAAAATAAATAACTATGTGGCTACAAACAAGGGCATCTCTATCAGGGAGAACAAGGATGACCATTCTTGCCTTCACTCACTAACTCTCCATACATTGAGCAAGGCTCTAAGCTCCCGTTTTATAAATGATCATTGTCTTAGTTATGTTTTCTATTGCTGTGATGAGACTCTTTGACCACAGCAACTCTTATAAAAGGAAACATTTAATTGGGGCTTGCATACATTTCAGAGGTTTAGTCCATTATCATCATGGTGGGACATGGCAACATGCCAGCAGAACTGGTGCTGGAGTAGAAGTTGAGAGTCCTACATCTTGATCCAAAGGCAACAGGAAGTTAACTCTCAACCACACTGGGCATAGCTTAAGCATATAAAACCTCCAAGCCTACCCCCACAGTGACACACTTCCTCCAACAAAGCCACACATACTCCAACAAGGCTATGCTTCCAAATAGTGCCAAGCATTGAAACACAAGTCTATGGGGGCCATACATATTCAAACCACCACAATCATATAGTATATTTCACTGTTTACTGACAAGATCATAAAAATATCACAGATAATACTCCATATTTTTTATCCACAGTATATACTGTACTTTCTCTTTTAATCTGGACAGCTTTTAATTGTACATTATTATTCTTTAATATTAATTGTATCATTATTGTCCTATAAATAAAGAAACAAAAGAACAAAGGAGAGTTCAGATGTTTGTTCAGGAACACACAGATGCATAGCAGGCCATCTCTGACCATCTCCTTCTGAAGGAAATGGTGTTAGACCCTGGGGAATGACAAGGAACACCATCGTGGTCTCAATAAACACAGTGTCTGTTTTATGGATGCGGAGGGAAAAGACTGTGTGGTGACAGGATTTGGATAGGCAGGGGATGTGCCTAACATGGTTATCATTCAACAAGTCCTTCTCAACCCCAAATACAATAAAAATCGTGTGACTCTAGAAATGTATTTATGTATATATAAATACATATGTGCATATATTCACAGGATACAAAACATGTGAGTACTTTCCGTTTTATGTATACATGTTTGTATATAAAATAAAGAACAGATTTTTAAAAGCAAAACACCCCAGTGACAATGGTTATGTTTTTCCTTGCTAAAGGGAAGGTTGCTGGTGGGAATGAAGTTTCAGCTCAGCCTGTTGCCCTGCTCACAAGCAGACAGCCTGTCAATCAGCAGGGAGGTTCCTTACCCAGGAGTGGAAAGGCAGTCACCTAACTGCTCCCTACCAATTTAGTTGGGGATTCATTCTAACTATTATTTGAAGTGCCTAGAAATTAATGTAATATTTCCTGTACTCATTTGCGTTGCCTGAGGGCTGGAGGCGCCCCTGTGAGGGCCAGAGTTGGGTAGGGAGCTGTATCCAGGGCAACTCAGAACCAAGTTAAAGCAGCAGCAGTGCTTGTAGAGCGGGGGCTGACACTGGGATTAGGAGCTGTTCTAGGAGGCTGCGCCAGCCTGATAAATTGAAGTGGTAATTTGGGATTTCACCAGAGAGAGCAGTAAATGTAATAGAATGAGAAAAAAAAAATCCAAGGGGAGCAAAGACTGAGGGAGCCATCCAAGTTGGTTTGTGAGGTTTGGTTGGGTTAGGTTTTGCTTTTTAAATTCAAGTCCCTCCTTTTGCCTTTGCATTTGAATCCTGAATTTGAGCATCTCTTCTGGTACTGCAAATCTATTAGTAAAGTGGATTGCCTTTGTTAGTCTAAATTGCTGTGTGTTTGCAAATACATTTCAAGAGCATGCCACTGAGGGAGCTTCTCAGGGACCCAAACTGCAGTGTCTATAAGTAACTCTTGACCTCGATGCATCCATGCCCTGTGTGTAATGAAAGTAGGTGCAGAAGCGGTTGACATCTTCCCAAACTATTCATCTCTTATCGATTCAGTT
The DNA here is from genome assembly GCA_004025045.1 of Sigmodon hispidus. Lineage (NCBI taxonomy): Eukaryota > Metazoa > Chordata > Mammalia > Rodentia > Cricetidae > Sigmodon > Sigmodon hispidus. Next base: position 456,271 of record PVIH01000086.1, read on the forward strand.
GTTCTATTGTGAGCAAAGAGACACCTACACACTAGTTTAAAATTAGGAGCTCCTGAGACCATGATGAATGAAAGAGACATAATTTGCCCTGTGGGATTTGAAAGTACAGAATTTTCTCAGCTAGGGATTGTTGGGGACCTTATTGTCCTGGCACACCCCAAGCACATTCATTAATTTATTTCTTTAGTCTACACATCCCTGTACATTTACAGGATTGCTATATTTAACTACAGTTGCCTGGTAAATCTTCCAAGAACTATATAGTTTTTAAATTAAGAGAAAATTTTGAACATTCAAATTAATTGTAAAATAGTATGGAGGTGGGATGAGGGGGCAAGATTTCAGATTCCTCTCATTGAATTAAAATTTACTAACTCACAAATAATACTGCCTCATGCATAACAGAGAAAAACCAACCCATGTAAGGAAACAATTTACAAAGGCAGCATAGACTGCTTCAAATACACAGCTTAAGCGCTATTTTTACTGAAAATACTGTTCATGTCTAACACTTTTATTTGATTTTTTTATGTGCAATAAACAGTCACCATGATGTTCACAAGAAATTTGTGATCTTATTTTCAGAGCCACAACTTATTTCTAAATATTCTCTACTTACAAGTTAGCAACAGGAAAAAGCCAGACAATCCACTGGCAACAAGTTCTGAGAATGACCCACATGGAAAAGGAGAAATTGAAGGGGTGGAGTTAGGCATGTTCTTCATCACAGTGGCAACAAAGCCAATGGCCTAGTTTTACATGGTCTTTGCCTCATGGTAATTGTGGTGATATATTGTATGTTTAATAGTCTAGAATATCAGATCCAGACTATTTTTATTAAACATACAATGTATCACCACAGGAAATTCCTGGGCTCGGAACAGTGATGCAGTTTTCTTTGGTGTTTCACACAGATAGCTGTGCATATCTGGTTCATTCTATTGATTGTGGACAACTGTGGACATGGCTTCATTCCTTTCTAACACCTTCACCAAAGAGCATATGCCAGAAAACATTTCATGAGCCTCTTATAAGAACCTGCACTGCATTTATGTTTATTACTTATCTTTAAAAAGGCATTTCCAGAGTCTTTACTACTTAAGGCCCTGTCAAAAGCCTATCATATCTCGTATTCATTGGCTAGACTCCTATTCATACATACATACACAATACACACACAGATCAAGTCTTGCCTTTTCCTCTTCATCTGAGCTCAAACAGTCTTGTAGAAATTTAAGAGAACAATAAAATTTGGGCCACAATAATATCAGTTTTTCTACCAACTTACTCTCCTTGACTAGCACATGGTTCTCTAATTAATCAGATGCAGGTTAGCCCATGACTTACGGAAATGACATATAAACACTGGGCAATTTAATGCTTCAAAGTCCAATACCACATGTGATTTCATTGAACTGTAGATGTTTTGTCAATGGCTATCCTGTGCTTACATGCAAATGCATGTGTTTTTTTTTTTTTTCCTTTTCCTTTTTGCTTTCATTTGCCTCTAAATTGTCAGGCAAAATTGATTCTCTTTTAAGTTTTTCACACTATAATCCCAAAATTTGAGATTGAACCTAAAGATTAAGGCCTATCCATACATGAAGACAAACATGAAATCCTTTCCCTTCTACAGGAGAACCCTCAGCACAATATGACTACAATTAACACAGTAGCTCATTCACCCTTTACAGGATAAGTTCTTGACATCTGCTACAGAAAAACAATTTCTAAGGCAATATTTTATAATTCCAGGGGGAGAATCTTCATAAACCAAAATATTTAGGTGTTTCAGAGAATAATTTGAAAAAGCTAAACACCCAGTTCCACTTCTCCGGAGAGCAAAATCTTGACAACTACATAAGGTCATCTTTGCAATAGGAAGAGGCCTGGTGGGAAATGCACAAAGGAAAGCACTTGTTGGCCCATGCTCTGTAGGTCCACGCAGCTGTGTGTCTCAGTTTTAACATGCAAGAAATCATAAGATCTTGGAGCATCTGGATGGACTAAGCTGGAGTCTGTCTGCTCACAAGCTGCCTGGTGATGCTGATGCTGGCCATCGCTGATAGCTCCATTTCTGTATTTCCTCTGTGTGTTCCTTCCTTCCCTGTATATTTTCAAATACACAGATCAACTATTCTATGTTATTCCTGTCTCAAAAATAATTTACCGGAGCTATATATTTCCTTGTAAATAAGTAAGTTTTCAGTGACTTGGAAAACTTTTAGTGTGTGAGTAAAATGTATGATTAAGAAGAGTCGGTTCTTAAGCAGAAAGTGAGGAAACAAGAATAATAAATAAATCTGGGATGGCAAAATGCTGAAAAGCCACTGAGTCTTATCTTCTCATGTGTAAAACAAGAATGCAGGACAAGACACCCTCCCCACCTCCTGCCTGTTTTAGATTCAGCAATGTTGGCCATGGGTTTGTCTGAGTTGGAAGGATTACACATAACATGTTTGTTTTGGCCACTCTTTCAGAATGCACCAGGCAGTGGTGATGTATACACCTTTAATCAGGCCAGCCTGGTCTACAGAAAATTTGAGGACAGCTAGGCCTACATGGGAAAAATCCATCTCAAAAACAAACAAAAACAAAACTGCTAATCTCCAGACCACATATCTACACATATTATCATTATTACAACATTTGGACTAGGTATTAATTAGTAAGACTGCTGAAAAGAACACACCTTTTCTTTGTTAATGTTTATCAGTTATAAACTCTTTTTCTATTTAACTCATAAAAAAATGTAATCCCCTCAAAGAGGCTTGGGAAATTTTGAATAAAACTTGTTGTTATCACAAGGAAAGATGAGTCTTAATACTCACATTAACTCTCATAAAACAAGCTTAGGAGTGCCAGGTATGTGGAAAGATGATGTAGTCCATCAGCTCATAAGAGTATGAAAGATCCAGGATGAACAGGGATGTAGCTGTTGCTTTAGAAATTTCTAGAAGTGCTTTCATCATTTTATCCATCTTTCTTAAATTATCAATTACCCAACTCCAATACACTTTGCATCTTGTAATACAAACATCTTTCACCTATTTATTGATGGAAATTGACACGATATTGAGGAAAACATCCTCGGCACTGCATGGAGCCACGAACAAAGATTTCCTCTGAAGAAAATTTTTTTGTTTTTTTTTAATTCAGGACAATTTAATGATCTAATAGAAAAAAGGAAAGAGGTGGACAAGTGTCCAAAATCTTCTTATCTTATTTTGTCAGTAGGAGAAAATTAACCAACAGTGCACACAATTAGGCACAAAGAAAAAAAGATCCTTACTTATGAATGCCAAATGTATAAATGAGATCTCTCTCTCTCTCTCTTTCTCTCTCTCTCTCTCTCTCTCTCTCTCTCTCTCTCTCTTTCTCTATGTGTATGTGTCAGAGATGAGAGAGATAGACAGGAAGAAAGGAAGAAAGAAAGAAAGAAAGAAAGGAGAGAAAAAAGATTCTCACAGCTATATAGAATTTATAGAATTAACATTTCAATCTCATCACATAAAATTATATTACAATCTGCTGTAGAACATAAGGCTACTAAATTGGGGTTAAATGAACTGTCTGAGGTCATGCAGCTAGTCTCTTATGTATTCAAACAAATGTTTTGGATTCCAAAGCCTACTCTTTCACTCAAAGGCCATTTTCTGCAGAGTAGAAAAGTTACCTTTCAAAGCAATGCAAACATATGAAATTAGGACTTGAAGGATGGGGGGACTTGAATAGGCAGAAGAAGGCAGATAAAAGATTAGGTCAAACAGGGTCCAGGAAAGTGTAATGAAAGAAGAGCCAAGGTATGTGTGGAAATGCATGGGACAAAAAAAAAAAAAGACAAATTGAAGCCCAGAGTTGCCCAGAGGTTTAGATGTCAGATGTAGAGAATTAATTCTTTACTTAAAGTGACAACGAAGAACCAGTGAAAAGTCTTAAGCAAGGATGTTACAAGCTGAAGCAATGGTAAGAGATTTTCCTGAAGAGCTAGTAGACTGTGCCAGAGAGGAAGAAAGGCAAGTAGGAATGAAGAGGCTCAGGGCCCATTATTGTGACTATAAGTGTTCCAAAGACAGAACTTCAAAGCACTATCATCACTTCCAATTTCTTGTGTGTATATGGACTGCATCTATTAAAGTCCGGTAGCACTTTTCATTTATCTTTTTTTTTTAACTGAAAAAAGTACAAAATGGAGCCCTAGTTCTCATCAGTGAACTTCAGATCCCTAGTGATAATGGGTCAGGTCCCCAGAGTGCCCCACATTTTCAATAGGCTGTTTGCACACATGAACAGGGCTCATACATTTTGTTCATGGCCCTGAAACAATTGATGTACTCCAATATATAGTGTATGTTTTTTATAATTACACCAGAAGAAGGCATTCTTTATGGAAACAAATGTGCTTTTTAAAAACACATTTCTGAAAAGCAGCAGGCAAGGCATTAATAACAAAGTGAAATGATGAACTGAATGGAGGTCTGAGAAAAATTCTATATTTGTATTATACAGGCATTGTTTTCATTCCCAGCACCTTATTTTTCATGTACATAAAGAGAAAGCAAGCTACAGCAGGGTGAGACAAAGATCAATGCTGAATGTATTACTTGGCACTGGTCAGATGCAGTTTAATAAGAAAAAAATTGATCCATTAAGCTAAACCTAATTTTTGGCCGAAAATGGTTGAAATCTCTTTTTTATATTGCTGGCTTCATAAAGACCTTTAATATTTGGAAGAAACAACTCAAGGCTGAGCTTAATAAGATTAAATGTATTGCAAATATACTTAACAAGAATCTATCAAGTTGTTAATGATTGCTATTAATATCAAACAATTTTTGTATAGAATTTTATATTAGAGCAATTGTAAAATGCAGCCATAAGAAATGCAATATAAAAAGGTTTTCAGGTAATTTGTAGCAACTACAATTGTAATCTCAGAACTCAAATCTCACCCTACAAGATACAGTCATTTATTTTATCAATCCAGTTTCTAATACAAGCACAATTCAATTGTAAGTATTTGGCACTGGCCTTTGTATCTACACAGCAAAATCCAGAAGGACCACATCTACTTTAGGCAAGTGCATAGGCAGGACATTAGGAAGTACAGGCTGTGCTGAGACAAGATTTAGAATTATTCTGAGAATGTATATTCATTTCATTTCAGAAAGATTGAAGATTTCAGAGACATTCTTCTAATTCCTTTTCAGTCTTAGGTTGTTAAGGCAAACACTTTCACTTTCCAAGTTTGTAAAACCATAGATCTTGAAAGCTAGAAGGAAATTCTGTTACTGTTTGCTTCTGTCCATCCATGTGCACAAGCAAACTCTGTACCTGCAGACTGACTGTGAGATCATTGGCCAAGTATACAGACAGCTCATAAGAAAACAAATATTTAGCTTCCAAAGTTAAAAAAAAAATTCATCTAAAGAAAACATGAAGCCCCACAAAAGTGAAATATAAACTTGTTATAACCCCAACACATCAACCTGAAACCACATTAGAAATGAATTCCTCTGTCTCCGTGACAAAGATTTTGGCCAGAATGCTCTAGTTCTTCATTCCTTCTATTTACATGAAGGTTCATTATTTATTATACTAAAATAAACACTAAAATACATACACACACATCTCTGAACTCAATCAATCTTTAAAATGCATTCACAAAAATCAAAACATTTTAAAGTGAATAATTTTTATAAGCAACTACACTAAGAAAGTATTTTCATAATATCTGTATTCACAAACTTTAAGAAAGGAAAATTCTGTTCTTGTGCTTATTTTAAAAAAAATCCCTTCAGCCTGGGCACTGGGTGGGAACCTCCAGGGTACCAATTTAAATTGCCTCTGAATCAGGAAGAAAAAAGTATTTCTTTCATCTTAATGACTGTTCAGTATTGTATGCAAAATGGATAGAGTCTCAGTACAGTTCCTAGTAGACATTCACATTAGAGAGTTTTTGTTACTCAAAAGAAAGGACAAGGACTGAAAGATTATAGGGTTAGGACATATACCTGTGCGCTGTACATTCCATGTGTCAGAAGGACATTAGAATACTTAGAAACACCTTTCAGCTCACAGGAGGCTAGTAAAGTGCACCTCATATTTCCTAGATTCATTGTGAGCTGTGAAATCTGAACACTTGCATTTTCCAATGATTTTCAAACAGTAATACCTGTGACCAGAAGCAATGCAAGTGACAAAATTCTAAAATGGAGAAATCACAGTCTGCATAAAACACTCCCATCCTGGTATTATAGCTCCTAAATATTTTAACTGCAAAAAATAATATAAGAACTCCATTGATGATTAATTTGTATTTTAAGCATATAAATCATGTCTTGGTTGTCATGCTAATACTGATTTAGAAAAATACACACTTCAGCTTATATTGATCTGTTTTTCTAATTCTTTATCAGGAGGGTCTAATATGGCTGTTTTTGCAATTTACTTTCCAAGTTATCCTTTTAGGAGATGAAGTAACCAAAAGATATTGAAAATCCAAAGTAAATTACATCGTACCAGTTAGACTTCCCTGAAGGAATGGATGCACCCTTCTAATCCGCTCAGCTCACAACTAATAGGCAGGGGATTCGGCTCTGTCTTAATCTTCACTAAACTAGGACTCTCTTTTCAGTACACAACATTTGTCTTCAGGACATCTATCAAATATTCAGTATATCTCTAACAAAATTAAATTTTCTATTAAATTGCAATCTATATTATGAATCAGAGCTTTGAAATATATATAGAAAACCCAATATTATGTTGTTATGCTTACTAAAGCTCAAAGAAAAGGAATGATTTGAAAATCATTGTAATCATTTTTTAAGTTCTAAACACACAATTAAAAAATTTAAAATAGTTTTCTCATAGAGTTGGCATTTGTATGTAATTTGTCAGCAATGGAAACTAGGATCCCTACAGTCATAAAAGGAAGACAATATAAACAGTGACAATCCTAGTCTAAATGAAGCTAGAACTTCTTTATTGTTACAGGACAGAACTGTCTTTTTAGAAGTTTAAGTGTATCCTATTCTCTGTGTACACACCAGAGTAAACACAAGACCTATGCATGAATCCGTGCTGCACTACATAATGATAAAAAAGACAATATCCAACAATCAAATGTATCAGAATTGTGAGATTAAGTAAATATGCATTAGTCTCTACAGTGGAAATACTGTGAGGATGAGATGTGAGGGAATCTGAAGGCTGAATGAGCTTTTTAAAAGGGACGTGAGCTCTGGAAAGCACAGTTGAGTTCTAAGTTACCAGTTGTGGGACGTTTAAATCAAGGACAGAATCATGGTGAAGGGTAGAATTTTGCCTAAAACAAATGTGAAATAGGAAAACAAATATGAACATTTACAAACCATCTCTTGAGAACATTAGTTTTTCCTTTCATTAGCATAAAGATACAGTTATTAAATGTGTTTCCCCAGTTAAACTGATGGTCACTCTTGTTGCAATCTTTGCTCTATTTCCTACAAGTTGGTGAGTTATTGTCACTCAGCATGTCTCTGTGTGCCTTTAAAAATATGTAACAAACTTATAGAACAAATGATGTAACATAAAACATCTACCATGTTCACTCTCTTTACTGTATGTTTAATATAGAACTGTTTTTGTTCATTCACACATCTACATCCTAAGGCCAGAAATAAAATCTGTTTTGACTTTTACTTTACCCTCAAAGTTTATTTTCATGCTGCATTCTGTGAAGTTTCATAATAATATACATCAATATTTAGTTAATCAGGATAATGGAGAAATGGAGGTTATAGATCACCAAAATCATGATTAAGACAAAGCTAATAAAAATGTTTTAAATGGAGTCAATGTAAACTTACTTAGTTAAAATTACATTTGGCTGCCTTAACTAATTATGATGCATTTAGTCAATGAAACACAGACCAATTCTGTGCATTTAATAAGTATATTTATTTTATAAAACTAAAATGTAAGTGCATACACATACATTAAAATATGGAAATACAGAAATGTGTTACTTTATGCAAAATACTATGCACATACAGAATTTCAGTGTTCTATATAGGTTTTAACATATGAAATAATACTAAAATACAATGGATGGCTATGAGACAGTCCCTTTACCAGTATCATTTAATTTTTTAAAGAAGTATTTGTAATTTGTAAGATGAAGATACTTCTGATGTTGAAAAAAACATCTGTCCAATATCAGGTAGTCTGTAATGTAAAAGAAGGTGTTGAATTTATCACTGTGTCCTGTGAAACATGTCACTTCCTTCCTGTTCCTCCTCCAATTGAAGGTCACACAGTGATGGTTTAACACATAAGCTTTTTCTTACCCACTTACTGAATGTAAATTCCATGCTGTTGCTCAGATCAGGTTAAGCAAGAAGAATGTTCAGCAAAGTTACCTACCAGCTGAAAAGCACAAAACCCTGCCTTGTCTACTGGGAGTAAGTCTGTGCTCTCTGAAGGCTGGTGGAAGCAATGCTGATTGGGAAGTCGCCTTCAGGTGGCCTTTTCATTCTTTGGGGCTTTGTCTTTTTATCTTTTTGGCATACTTGAAGATCAAAACAATATTACTTAACGTGTTTATATATTTTCTAATTTAAAACAGTCTTAATGTTATTTTAAATTATAACACAGATGTTTCAACACTTTCTTCTTTCTCCTGACCTAATTGTTAGAGCATTTCAAGAGTTTTTTGTTGTTATTGTTTTGGTTTTGGTCAGATTGTCAATACTTTTGACTTGTATAATCACTCAGTCTATAAAAGGCAACACGGACACTTGCAGTAAGTAATCATAAAGCATTATGCAGCATTTATTGTTAAATCTTATGTTTTAAAAATAAGCGTCATCTAAAACACAGCAGTTATTTTTATTAGACCTAGTATTATTTCATTTCACTTAAAACCCAGTAAATCTGCAAACTGCTTCAATTTCAATTAATTTTGTTTATTTTTGATTAAGCTGCAAGACTGGTCAAAACGTTATATAATTAAATTGAGTCAGATAGCACAGTGGTACAAAAAAGTCATTGAAAGTGATGTAGAGAATCTTACAGTCAATATTGTCTTTATAACACCCTTTAAATTTTTCTGCTTTCTTCACAGTGAGAAAACAATGAAAATGTTGGGGGCAGAAGAGTTAGACTTAATTCTTAGGATCAAGTATGCTTGGTTCCATCTAGGACTTATTAATTATGGTGATCGAGATATTTGCACAAGATTTGTTTAGTGATACCCTTTTAAGGCTCTAGACATGGTTCAGGACTTAGAGCTGGCTGCTCTTTTAGAGGATTAAAATCCAGATTCTGAACCCAGGAGCAACTGACAACTGCCTGTCACTTCAGCTCCAAGGAATTCAGTGGACACACAGACACATGGACACACACACACACACAATCTTAAGAATATTCTCTTTTTCAACCATCCAAATATGGATTTAAAGAACGTTGATGATAAAATGGACATTGAAAGGCTGAGTGTAGACAAAATCTTAGCGGTGACTGTAGTAGGAAACCATTTTCCAGGAACATTACCCATGTTAACCCAGCACTTTTAGGAAGGGAGCTAATTAAAGTTCTCAAATAATATTGCAATTTGTTCCTAAAATAATTATAAACAAAATGAGAGTAAATATATATTAATGACTGTATATTCAATAAGTAACACACATAAATTCCATTCACATGTACATTTCAATTACTGAAATGCATAGCTACCCTTAAGCATATAGGACTTCCCATCTATAAATTTGCAAATGTGTACATATACCTACAGGGCTGTAAATACCTATACAATATTTTATGATATTTATGATCTTGTTTTTGCATAGTCAATACCATGAGGCTTAAGTTTTAAAGCAAAAACTAGAGTTGAAGCTTTTTGAACTGTGTTCTTGAAAGGAATAAAGAATACACCAAAAGATAGAAAGGAAACCTAGCTGCTATGCATAATGCCTGAAGATTCTGCAGAATAAAAATTAAAGGGAGACAGAAAATTAGGTTAAATTCTTCCAATGATTGATCCTTAAGACCTATTTCTTTTGTGCATATGTCAGTTTTTGCATTGCTGTCCACAGAGTAGCACTGTTATCTGCATGTAGTACACTCTCTATGATGTAACTGCCTCATAGCAAGTCCTAGTTGAAGGAAAGCAAAAATGAAGAGAAGAATCAAATTCAAGGGCAGTAAGCAAGCTAACCATACCCAATGCTCATATGAGTTACTTTGTATTTTTACTCCCCACATCACTGAAGAGCTATGTGCTGGTTTTCATTTTTATAGTTCCAAATTAGTATTCCAATCACTAACTATTAAGGTGATGTTATCATGCAACAGTTATAACAAGGCTGTATTCTGGTGTCTGATCAGAAGAAAATCCCACATAAAACAAAACTATTACTGAAAACAGAACACATGTGTAATTTCTAAAAAAAAAAAACCCAAATACCATTTTTTATAATGATTTCAGATTTTTATAACCTATAGAACAGAACAGAAAGGGTCAAATTCTTAAACTACTAAAAATACATATATGCTCTCCCTTCCTCCCCTTAACTACATTGAAGTTACAAAGTTATTATTGAAATAAAGCATTATTTTGCTGTTTGGGGAATCAAGATTCTCTTTTCTGAAAGACACACACACACAAAGCTGGGTCTCAAGTGAGAAAGCAAAAGAAATTATTCGCAATATTGTGTTTAAGAGATGTTTTAAATATGCAGCCCTTCTTGTCAAGGTCACTCACTGCTGTGTGTATAGGAATGTGAGAGTGGCCTGTCAGCCAACTTTCATATTTAAAAACACTAAGAAAAAAAATCTTCCAAAACCAGCCCTTCTAAAATCAGGTGGGAACAAGAATAGCAAGGTCTTCCTCTCCTAGGAAAGCGTTACAATTTAGAAGTTAGAGGAAGCAAAGTATGTTATTTTCATTACCATAGGGAGCAAAGTCCATCAGAGGTTTATGAAAGCTTAGGGAAGGAAATTTTTACTTAAAAATAAAACCCCGGGGCTGGAGAGATGGCTCAGTGGTTAAGAGCACCGTCTGCTCTTCCAGAGGACCCGGGTTCGATTCCCAGCACCCACATGGCAGTTAACAACTGTCTGTAGTTCCAGTTCCAGGCAAAACACCAAGGCAAATAAATAAATAAATAAATAAATAAATAAAGTTTTAAAAAAAAAAAAAATAAAACCCCAAAGGAAGAACATAGTTGTATTTCTCTAAGAAGCAAGAACGTCTGTACAGTGTAGAGTCCACAAGACTGTGAGTATAGGTCTAAATCTCACTTGTGTTTTTTGCTAGTTAAGAGAATATATAAAAATTTTTTATCCCTTCTGAAACACAGTGAATGAAATAGAATTTTTATTACAAGAAAAAAAATTCCTACAGTCACCCAACTTCTCTACCTTAGGTCTGCTGAGAAGAAAGGCCTCGGGATTTAAGGTATTTCTTCTCCTACTTCCATAAATAATCTTATAGTAGAAATATATGCAGATAATTTCAGAGAACAAACATCAAGTGTTTTTCATGCATAAGCTAAGGCCATGTCTATGTATGTATGTGAATATGTTAAATATTCATTAATATTTCCTGACTGCATGAGAAATGGATGGCAGTATTTCTCTCCGCACAGGGAGACTTGGAGGGTTAAAGGTGGGGGCACAATGAGAGAAATTCTAACTTTTATTCTCTCCTGTAATGTTTAAGTGTCTTAACAATGTACATAGATGATTATGTGATTCAAAAATAACTTGGAATACAAACAAATTATTTCAAACAGCATGAGACAATGTAACTTTTTCAATATATGAAAGCAATGAATCTGTGAACCTTTTTTCACAAAGACTAAATAATCTATGAAACTAATGGTAAAATATGACCAAAATAATTCATTTTGATTGGAGATTAAATGCTAATAAATGACTTTAACTATGCTTTATGAGTACATGATGCCAAAGGGCTAATGACTTAACATTTGCCTCAAAGATAGTACAAAATTGTCTCAACATTGGAGCCTTCCAAGCTTATTTAAACTGCTCTGTGTAGTCACTGCCACTTTGATGCTGAAGAGGACTGAAAACATCTTAAGAAAACAGAAAGGCCTCTAAAATAAGGAAAAGGACCACTTTTGCCCATCTTCTATCTACATTGAATACCACAATGCTTGGTACATAGTAGTCATTACTAGTGTTCAATAACCTAATAAATGAAAAAAATGCATGAGTGACATACAATCTACACACTTAATGCTGTTTTTCAAATTGTTAGACTTTTTGAAGATGTCTATCTTTTGTCCATAACTTAAATAACAAGCCCTCGATCCAGGGAACAAATAATACCTGCTAATAATGCCCAGTGTTTCCTGGCCACTGATTAAGCTGACTGAACCAGCAATGAAGACGAGTAAATTAATAGCCAAGAGATGCTTTTATATGCCAAATATTCCTCTCTATTTGACACATGAATTGGAAAGTTAAAACTAAGCCAGTGAAAATGGAGGAAAGAGTTATCAACTATTATAGCAAAAGACATAACATCAAGAAGTTCTGTCCTGAGGCTTAACTACACTGAACCCCATTAGGATTCCTGAGACCATCCCTTCCTCACTTATTTTGGGCTCTCAACATTTGTAGCAGGTGGCTTTTCCATACAAATAAACACTTAGATTCCCATGATCAAAGAAACCAAGAGATTCTCTAGGGCAGGCTTTGGCTTTGCATGCAAGTAGCTGTAAATGTGAATGAACTATACTGTCCTTAAAAGACAGTCCCTGCACTTGTCCAGGCTATTACACTCCTCACCACTTTGAAAGGTCTTACCTGCATCACTAGATTTAGGACTCTGTGCATTAATTCTTTTGAGACATGCAAAGTATCTTCCCCCTCCCTTTCAACTGAAAACAAAACCGTTGACCCAGCCATGGCTCACATCAGCTTTCAAGAGCCTGTGTGTATGTATCATTTTAACTCTGTATTCAGAGAAATTGGCCATTACCATAGGGAATTTATGCTACTGGTATTGACAAAAGCTACAAATCAGAATTCTATTTTTCCTCAAAGAGACATACTTAACAGCATATCACCTTCCTGAGCTCATTGCCTTTGCCAAGTATCATTCCAATTTTGATTCCTTTTCTCAACAAAAAAAATATCAAAACAGTTTTGCATGAGCACTTTGTTTTAGGTTTTTTTTTCTCCAGCTTTGAACATATTGTAGTCAAGCTTTTGCCCCCACCATCAAACTGAAACTGTTCCTTGTAGTAAATGGTTCTGGCCCGGACTTTTCCAGGCCTGGATCAGAGGTTTGGTCTCACTCTTGGCCCCACTTTGCCTCAAATAATCACACACAAACACTTGTATTATTTTTACGCTGATTGACCTAGGGCCCAGGCATATAGCTTGCTAACTCTGTCATTTCAGCTCAACCTATCTTGTTCAACTGTGCGGCTCAGTACCTTTTCTCAGAGCAGCATTTCCTCTGTGTCTCCTGGCAGCTCTAGTGACTCTGGCATCTATGTCTGGTGTCTGTGTCTGGCTTCTGTCTCTTCTCTGACATGTTCCCAAGTTTTCTTAGCCTGGTAGCACCACCCACACTTCAGGTTTGCCTTTGGCCAATCAGCTTTTATTAAACCCATAGGCAGGACAAATATTTACAGTACCAGTATAATCCCACTACAGTTCCTATCAAGTTCTCATATTATTTCCAGATTGCCTAATCCACTGGCCAAGTCAGTTCTTAGAAGGCATCATCCCCTGGGAGCATTCACCCACTAATCATTTCTTCTCAGTTTTCTTGCCAGGCTCCTTCATTTCCATCTGACTTCTCAATGATGGGGTGCTCTGAGGATTCACTTCACCATTTGCTGATCCGCACCCACCCTTTGATGATCATCATCAAACACATGGCTTCTTCGAATACCACCTGCCAGCTCATAGCTCTCATCTACAGCTCCAGCATATACTTTCCCCTACACTCTCAGTCATGACTATGCCTCCTCTGGAATAACTGAATTCCCTGTCAAGCTAGTGAATCCATGCCAAACTAGTATTTCTCCCTATGGATACTGACACCACCACTGCAGAAGTCATTTGACTACTTCCTGTCTACTGTCATACTCTATACCCCGTTCAAAAAGAAATATCTTTTATTATACCTTCAAGATAGCTAACATATTACATTTATCTGTGCTACTTTCCTGGAGCAAGCCTAAAACCTAAATTCGAAGATTATAAATGTGTCTAAGAAATGCCTGCATTATTATCCTGAACACGACACACTTCAATATGAAAGCAATAGCGACCGTTTTAAAAATAAGGTCTGATCATGCCTCTTGCATGTTCAAAGCTCAGAAGTATACCTTCTACTCAAATTATATATCAGTAGTCCTCTAAGATATCCTTCAGTTCCTTTGTGATGCAGCCACTCAAAGTCCACATAGCTAGTGTGTTGACTTTTGTTGACTTTGGGCCTTTGCTCAACTGTCTCATTGGCCGAGGCTGTTTTCTGTCTATGGACTTGGTTCCCTTCCTGAATTCTAGCCTGTCCTCACCTCTTCCTTTACTTTTATATATTGCAACTTAACTATCTTCTGCCTGGTCTTACCTTGTTCTTTTATTCCCTTTACTTCCTTTTTGTCATTAACATATTAACATAACCTACTTACTGATTTACATATCATGTTTGCTGCCTGTCTAAACTATAATACAAGCTTGCAAAGGGCAAAGAAGTATTGTCCAAATTTTTCAGTAACTTGTGTATCCAGGGTAGCCCGACAGCCAGCAAATTCTCAGTACTGTTTACTAAAAAGAGTTTAGAAAGTGACCATTAAATGGCAAAGATTATATGTGATGAATTCTAACATAGAAACAAATCTGTGATTGTAAAAATTAGAAGCTTCGATGTTGTCGCCCTAGTGAAATTTGAGCTTTATCAGCTTGCTAGTTGAAATTTAAATGTTACAGAAGTGCAGCAGTATTCCCCTGACTGCCTCTAAGCCTCTCTCATAGCTGGGACTCAAAGCTCATGGCTCCTGTAGGAGTCGGGCATTTGTCATTGGTGACACAAACAGGCCCTGCGTAGTGTTTTCTACATATGGTGTTAACTTTTATGCTTTACTATATACGCACAATACGGCTGAATTATATTTGCTCTAGGAACCATCACTTTTATTTTACTGACTTTTGTGTATTTTAAACCTCTGGCTCAATATAGTATTGAATTAACAAAGTTTTTTTGTTGGTGGTTTAATTTCTATAGAAGTAAGAAAGGGGAAAGAAGAATAATTGCTTCAGCATTACATTTCTTCAACTTGAACAATCAAAATTCTCCCAAGTTTAGGAAGTGCATGACAGCTAGATATTAGAAAATGAATGTGAACTCCCCAAACATCTCTACATCAACTTCAAGAAGGCTTGTAACACACTTATCATTATGCCTAATTTGTCTAAAACATGTGACATAAAAGAATGTATGGAACTTGTAAAACAGTTGATGAAATATACTCATTCCAATATGAATTAAAAACTTATTGTAGCCATAGATTGCAGTCATTTCAAACTGAATCTAATTTTTGCTATTCAGCTTAATCGTATAGTTATGACAACACAAGAAAACATCTGAAAAAGAATGCTTAATTGATTTTAAATGCCATTCACTGGTTGAAAAACCAAAGAAGAATGAATACAAATATAATGAGGCTAAAAATTGAGTTTGAAAATAAATAACACCACTCAAAAGAATAAAGTATAAAAACATTATGAATCCATCATGGTAGTTTAGTATTAACTGAATTAGTCACTTGATGGGAGGGCCTTCAAGCCTGTACAGCTAACTATCATATAAATATTACATATGTATCTCCATATACATCAAGGAGGGCTTTCACAAGCTTGCAAGGGACCAAGATAAAAGGTGACTTTATGAACCTGAGTGGTCAATGGGGTAGACTTGTTTTTGCTCATTTTCACACAATCTTAATCGATATACAACACTGACCTGTAAATCACTATGTAAACTAGGTTGGCCTTGAATTCTTCAGTCCTTCTGCATCTGCCTCTCAAGGGCTGAGATTACACCACAGCAGCTAGAAAACAAGCCTTAAAACATTACTTTGAACAGCATTACTATCAAAAGTGGGCTTACTAAAATAGCCAATGATGTACATTACAGTTGGAGTATCAGCATAGGCCTGGCTCTTCTGAAATATGCTTGATTTAAAATATTCTCTTTTATTATCAATATCCATGTCACACATTTTTCCAAACATGTAGTTTAAAGATTCTCTGTCAATTGTGCCAATATATTTATTTTAAATAGTAGTTAAGATTGATTTACACAAAATCAAATAATTAGGTTTTAGAGGAGAAATATGTGTTCACCTTAATGTAATACAACTTAAGTTTTATTCATTAGGCATAATTATTTGTTTAAAAGTACTGCACTAGAAGCAAGTCTTAGATTTTTGATCTGATAAAGTTTCTATTAGGAGTGTAAACAAAATGCATTTCAAATAGGTTTTATAATTAATAATTTTCTTTAACTCTGAGTGGCCTCTCTACCAACCCTCATATTAGTTTAAATTAAATATATTATTGGCTTAAAAGTCTTGGTCGTTACCTAACCAAATAACAAATGCCTGAGTAGGCTTCCCATGTTCACCAACACTCATAGGTGGTCCTGGTCACGGTCACTGACAGGCTCATAGGCAGCCCAATAGTTAATGAAATCACCTGCCTGTGCTATAGGTATAGTACACTGCCAGGGGAAACAGCTTTTCTGAGAAGCTTTCATGTAGGTCCACTTCAATCACTTGCAACTCTCCTTTTAAAATGTCTGAATGACATATGCAATAAATGACTGAAACATTAGGAAAACACTGATTGTAAGGAAACATTAACTGAACCTCCTTAGTCAGCTTTATTTCTATCCTGGAGGGTAAGAAATAAAACAACAATCACACACAAGCCAGCCTGGTAACTAGTTGGAATCAACACAGGTGGAGGTGAGTACATCCAAAGGGAATTTGAGTAATGCAAAGGTCATCTAGAAGCATGGGAACCAATGCCCCTCTTCCCGCCAATGGCTATGGGTGTTAGTTTTTTGCACATGGTTCATGAATGGAATCTCAACACCGGGAGTACCACACAAGAGTTTATTAGAGCAGCAGGCAGAGGTATGAGCAGAAGGGAGCAGAGAAAGAGAAAGAGGGAGGGGACTTGTGTGAGCAGTTTCTTTAAAAGGGTGGGTGGGCCCATGTTTGCATAGCCACACCCAGGGTCATAGTTGACTCTGTTACATTCTAGGTGAATGCAAGCCTTGAAAATCCTTACAATGGGCACACAGACATTTGAGCAGTCACCAATGTTCTTGATTCTCAGCTCTCATAGGCAACAGGTTGAACCAGATCATAGTAATAACAGGCCTACTTCCACAAAGTCTTCAGGGACTGGATGAAAAGTCTGCAGAAAGCATCTAGTATTCAGATTCAGTTTTTCTTTCTGTATCTTTCTGCTTCAAGCCCTTTGGTTTTTGATGTTCTCCATCTCTAAGAGACCCCTCCTTTTCTTTTAAATACAGTCAGTATATAAATTAACCTGAGATAATACAATGTGCCAGCAGTAGAGATTGATTTAGACTTACAATGACCAGTGAATACTTTCCAAAAAGTTGTATACTGTTTTCTAGTCAATATATATGTACATGCTTGTATACAAATATTTATACATATTTATTCTTAATTCTCTCCATAAATGAGATGTAGGATTGATAAAATATACCATGCTTCAAATACAGAAATAAGAAAAATAAAGGACGTGAGAATAAATAAAATCACACTGAATTAAAATCAGTTATTTATCAACTTCATTTTTTCAAATTTTACTGAGAATCTACCAAGGGATAGATAAAAAGCAAGACTCTACATTTGTATTATAGTCATAAGAGATATTGTGCCAGAAAATCTACTACTGATAATAAAATCAAAGCCAGAAAATTGACTCACATTGAAAGGCTGATTTAGATACAGTGGGGAAAGAGGCTGCACCTGAAGGGGAGACACTAGGGAAGTGCTGAGGATGAGTTAGAAACCCATCTGGAAAATGGCATTGCAGAAAGAATCAGTAAAGGGAGAGGCCTGAAGAACTGCAAGAGACCCAGAGAAATGGACCACAGGGTTTGATGGGAGTGTTAACAAAGGAACTGGAGAAGGAACTAGGGGTCAAGTTACATGTGGACCCCCGAACATGTGACCACAGTAAGTCTCTGGGTTTTCTTATGAGCATTGTGAGATCTCAGGATAAAGTGCTATGATTTGGCTTTCTCTTCTACAAGTCATCAGTGTTCTGGTTGAGAATGAACTGTATATATAAATTACAGACTCAGGAAAAAAGTTAAGGGGCTAAAACAATGGAGCCTAGAGACAAATGGCAGGATGAGTACAGTAACCAGAAAAAGGGGCAAATTTGACATCTCCTTGAAGATAAACACAACAAGACTTACTAATGTATTGGATGTGTCTGAAAGACAGGAATCAGAATAAGTCAATACAATGATGCCTTATATAACTAAAATGCGATGTCAAGAGTAGTGCTTTACTGAAATATAATACATGATGGAGAGGAGATGTTTCCAAAACAAGGCTAACTGGAGATATTCTGTGTCATACAGTAATTTTGAGATACCCATTACAGAGTGACAACAGCTAGATCCAAAACGAAGCAAATGTCACAGATACACATTGGGGTCATTGGTACAAATGTAGTATGTAAGCCATAAGTATCAATGGTGAATGTAGAAAAAGATAAAGGGACAAGAAAAAGATGAGCCCTGAAGCCAATAACAAGTTGAGATGGCAGCTAAGTAAAGAAGAATACAGCAAAGAACATTCAGGAATGACCAGAGAGGAGGGTAACCACATGCATGGTGTCCAGAAACACCAGCCAATAATTTGTCTTACATGCAGTGGATGTTACTGAGAAGCTAAAGACAAATGCAGGGATCTGAGCAGAGTGGCAGGTCTAAAGGCTTGGCTAAAGCATGGTCCAGAAGGAGTAAGAGGCAAGCATGCAGAGAAAACCAATACCTTGGAATATGTCTCTTGTTACATAATCCTCTCCTGCTTAATTTTCAGCATGGACTTCCGCCATTTTAAACTGAACTGAGTTCACTGTTGAGTGCTGCAGTAAGAGCTCCACATTGCACAGATAAGCAATGACTCCAACTTAGCTACCCTGTCATTGTTGACATGGTATACACTAGTTACCTGATAAGTATTACCTGTTAATATTTATGTAGCTTTCTCCCCTCTGATTATGTCAAAGAAAAGAAGATAACAGGGCCACAAACATCCAAAGCAGAGCATGTTGAAGCATGTGTTGGATTTAACAAATGTTTAGTTAAATAGAAATAGATTTGTGGGCATGGGGCTTCCTGGGTCATTTTGAAAAGGATGGAGGGAGGTGATGGATTCATGTGACTGCTTCACTGTTTTTCCTTTTCTTCCTTTCTCCTTTTTTTCTGGAGTGAACAGAGCACAAAACAAACTGAAGCATTCTACAGCCTCAGGTGGGCAGTACTCTCTCAGCAGCAGGAATGTCATGGCTGTCTCCCCCTTTCTTCACTGTGCCTGTTAATGACTTGAAAAGATGTACTGTGAATAAGAACTACCAGGCATTATAGACATGCATGAAAATATATGATCTACACATGTGTAAATGTCATAATGAATCCATTATGAGGAATTAATGCATGGTAAGAAAAACTTAAAAATAATTACAAGGCATATTAAATGAAAAAAGCCTTAACATGAGGAGCAAACAGCTTAATGAGAATCCATATATTACACTCATTAAACTGTTTCTGGTTCTTCCATGAAGAAATCTTTCACATGTAAATTTGAAAACAATCTTGTCTGTAACTAGACAAGTAACTAGAAGAGTGGTTATGATCTTGTCCTCTTTTAAGGATTTCAACTACATCAGGAAACAGAGGGAGGAAAAACCCATTGCTTATGGAGTCCCAATGCAATCTGTAACACACAGACAATAAAAAATTACATAAGAAATCTAGTAGTGTTGAAATAGTGATGAATGTAGGGAATGTAAAATGTAAAACGAAGGGAATGGGGAACTGGTGGGTCCAGGTTCAAATGTCAAGGTAACACTTCTTGAGAAGGCAAAATTTAAAAAGAGAAAGAAAAGAAAAGAAAAATAGAATAGAGTTCAAGGGAGGAGGCAGCAGCCTGGTACAATGAAGAGCCTAGATACATCTGTATACCAGTTAAAGGGCAGAAGAAATTTAGGGAGAGGAAGAATGGCAGAAAGTAGGATCCAAGGGT
Organism: Sigmodon hispidus; assembly: GCA_004025045.1. Taxonomy (NCBI): domain Eukaryota; kingdom Metazoa; phylum Chordata; class Mammalia; order Rodentia; family Cricetidae; genus Sigmodon; species Sigmodon hispidus. The sequence goes on from PVIH01000086.1 coordinate 476,604, forward strand.
CCTGTGCTAAAGTAGGAGACATTGCCAGAAAAAGGTCAATCACAACAGTGTAAAGCTGTAAAGTAACATAAAATGACTTTCAGCTAAAAAGAAGCTCACAATTCAATGTGGAGGATAGTCAGGGTGTGTGGGAAACAGGGATGAAGAGACAGCTAATACCCCTGTGGTCTTGCAAGCAAAGATGGAGGTGTCCCAGTCCTGGTGCTAGTGGTGAAGCTGGTAGAAAATGGTTAGAGCTTCTAAGGTACACATTAAGTTTAGGTCATGCTAGGCATGCTCCTCCCACAATGTCTAGACTCTATCCTCTTCAAGGCCAGAATTTGATGTACTCTTTTCAACATTTTCAATGAATGATACTTAATATTTTAATGACTAAGTGAGGACTCAGTAGACAAAGAATCTGTATCTCTGGCACACACCCTGTATTTCAAGACATATTTATAAATGGACAATAGCACCACCCAGAGCATCAACTCTGAATAAGAGAAGGAAAAAAAAGGAAAAAGATAAGAACTGCATTAATATGTAACTGATAACAAAAGGAAATAAGTCCTTTAAAAGCCATGAGTTTTATTTAATTTCTGACAAGTTTTTAGAAATAATCTGCATTTTCTCTGTTTTCTCCTTGAGGTGAAATAGTAGCTAAGGGAAAGAGAAATTTCTAGAACATGCAGACAGGTTCACAGTAGGTTTTGTCATGGAAATATTCATCATTATAAAAGCCAGTGGAATGACATTCCATAATGCTAACCCTTACTGTAGTTAGCACTGCAGGGAAGAAATCTATCTCTGTCTTCAAATTCTATTATAATAATAAAAAAGAAAACAAGAAATGTATATAAAATAAATAACTCCTCTGACACATACACACTTGGCATTACAACAAGAAAGTGATCCAATCATCTGCTATTAACTCATAACCTTACCAAACCTCATTATATAGAGAAGTCAGTTCCTTCATGAAAAGTGCCCACAGTTATGTCCATTCATGAATACATAGCTAACAAACACACCCTTAAAAATATGTTTTTCAGCATTTAGATCTGTAACATCAAATTTGGGATTAGAATCTGAGAAAAGCTACTGCCTGGAGGATGCATATCATTGGTGATCTACAGAGGAAGAAGTCAGAAAGGGGTAGATTTTAATCTCTCTCCTAAGAACTTATTGTCTTTGGAATAACTATTAACAGCAATGAGTCTTTATGGTGTTAGTAGCTGATTCAAAAGCCTAGATTTGGAACCTATGTGATTACTGAAAGGCTGTAACTTGAAGGGGAAAATTCTTCTTAATGATGTCCCTCCTTCTTCTATACATTTCCTCTTTTTGGAGAAGACCAAGCTCCACATGACAAATCTAATTGTAAAATAGCAGCCAAAAGTAGAAGTCAATGTTCTAAGGCAGTGGCTTTGCCAGCTATATTTCCACAAATATATATTCAGTACTTAATACTTTCTGCCAAAATAATAATCACTTCCCTGAAAAGTTAAAATGTAAGAGAGAAGCAGTCAAAGTGTCTAGATGACCTGAAAGTTTTGCTCAGGGTAGAGGGGCCTCAGGAGATCCAAAGAAGCCTAGCTGGAGGAGGTCAGCAAAGGCAAGCAAAGCAAGAGAGTCCTCAGCAGAGGGCAGACATGATCTTCTTCAGACATGATAAGACATGATGCTTAGATGCTGCCCTGACAGTGTAGAGACAGGACAGACTGGCATGGAGGCAGAAGGGCCACTCCAGATAGTATGGGAACTCAAGCAGGACCTTAGGAGTTGGAACTCAGAAAATACTGGAGGGGATGGGAAGATGTGACAAGCAGCTTCAAGTACATTCAGAAAACAGACAAAGATGTGTTTGTAACTGATCGGGTGGAACAAAAGAAGAAGGAACTGAGAAACTTCAAGGCTGAATAAATGGAGGCTGAACATTAGGGAAAGAAATAGAGAAGTGGCAAGTAGATGGGTAGAGTTTAGATTATTTAAATTATTTTTAAATTCTATTATATGTATATGTAATAGTCAGTGTTCCATTGCTTGAAAAGACCCCATGAGGTGTCTTATGAAAGAAGACACTTAACTAGGGCTTGCTTAGAGTTTCAGAGGTTTAGTCCATTTTTGCGATGGCAAGGAGCATGGTGACATGCAGGCACGCACTGGAGTGTAGCTGAGAGTTACATTATAATCTGTAGTCACAGAAAGAGACTTTGGGGCTTTTGAAGCCTTAGAGCTCACCTTCAGTGACATACTTCCTCCAGTAAAGCCATACCCCTAATCTCTTTCAAATAGTTCCATTACCTTATGACTATGAATTCAAATATATGAGCCTCTGGGGGCCATTTGTATTCAGACCTATAGACGTTTTGCCTGCATGTGTATTTGTGCCCAGCTTGCAAGCCTGGTGTCTGTGGAGGCCAGAAGAGGGAGTTGGATCCCTGGAACTGCAGTTAAAGGTAGTTGTGAGTTGCCATGTCTGAACTGGGTGTGATCTGAAGGTATTCTACACACTCTGTTTATCCAGAGACGTGTACATTACAAACACACTGCAGAATCTACAAGCCAATCACCGCCATTGTTTCTGTTAACTGGATGAAGAGTGTTGACAAGATGGAGTCCAGCAGCCACGATGGATTTTAGATATTTATGTCTAGTGAGTGTTTGCTGATTTCAAAGCTTCCAATGCACAATCAGAAACATGTCTTCTTTTTAGTTTTGTACTTTTAAACCAGAATCTCATCTATACCAGACTGTCCTCAAACTTTTAGTGAAGGTGAGAATGACCTTGAATGACCCTGCTGCTCCCACCCAGTCCCCAGGATTACAAGCAAGTACCCCACACCTCACACCATGACTGCTTTATGAACTCTGTTCTATATCTTATTTTAAATTTTTTAAAGGGAGAAGAGAGAGAGTGACTGGAAGAGGCAGGAGAGGAAATGGAATTTGAACAAGGGGAAACATGGATAAAAAATGAGACTTTAAAATAAAAATTTCTACTGAATTCTAGTGAACATTAAGATATATAGTAGAAAAGAGGGCAAAACCAAAACAATATTCTATTTGACTTTATTTACAAAAAAGTAGAAAGCATTCTTACTTGGCCTAATATCAAATTAACTCACTCATTTAAATTTAAATAAATGCCAATAGCCTATAAAACTTGATCATCAAAAATTTTCTCACTATAAAAGATGTGTTATTTCTGGTAAGTTATGACTATTGGGTTAGGAAGCCCCTTGCACTGTGAATATTCACATGTCCAGCAGTATAAATGGGACAGTTTGAGTGTCTGATTCATTCAGCACAGCCCTTACGACAAATTTGCCAAATATTTAATAACCACATCTCTGTAATAGTAGATGCTATCTAAAGGCCCTGAGTACTAAAGACAGAAATTCAAAAACTTTATATCTCCATCATGTATTTGTGGACTCACAAATAATAAATCAGCTTTTCTTAGAATACAAGAATATTATTTACCAAAAATCTTCCATTCTAAATGCAACCAAATAGTATCTAGCTACTATAACCTACAATGCCCTGTAAGGCTTAGTGGCTCTTGCTTTCAGTCAGAGAACTTGGGAGGCAAAAGTAAGCAGATCTCTATAAATTCAAGGTCAGTAAGGTCTATATAACAAGTCCCAATCAATGATACATAATGAAACTCTCTCAAAAATTAAACAAAATTTGTGTGCATCATCAATAAAATGAATAAGTTTAAGACTATAATCCATTGTATGAATGTGAAATCAATTTGGTGAGTTATAACTAATACTTTTATAAAATGAAGTAGGATAGCCTTCAAAGGGCTCTACATTTTATACATAAAAATACAAACATTTTGTGAATTTTTTGTATCTATGTCTGGCACTTTCAGTCTTAACATGGAATATTTATGGGGAAATCACATTAAAAGCCATTGTGAGCCCTTGGTTCCAGACATTGCCAAGAAATGTCAAGAAATTATAACCTAACTATGAAGTTAATATGAACTTCATGAAACTTAAATATTTTTACAAAACTTGTCTTGAAATCAGGCATTTGCTTCTTCCAAACTTTGAAATAACATCTAAGATGGTTCCGAAGAATAGGATCTAAGGTCTTTCCCACACTCTGTTTTGTTACAGAGCACACAGTCCCCCACCATTCCAGCATCACTGTTTGGCAGTCTTGCTTACTTGGCTCAGCATGACTTACAGGAAGAAACCTTCTTGTGGTTGATTTTGTGTTTAAGTAGAATAAATTCTGAAGCTGTGATGCAAAATGCATCTCTCAACTCCTTAGTCCTGAATAACCCTTAAAAAGTTAAGAGAACCAGCCATGTGGTGGTGGCACATGCTTTTAATCCCAGCACTTGGGAGGCAGATGCAGGTGAACCTCTGATAGTTCAAGGTCAGTCTAGTCTACAGAGTGAGTTCCAGAAAAGTCGGGCTATAAGAGACACTTTGTCTCAAAAAACAAAAAAAGAGAATAAAAAAAGAGAGTCACCATAATACTCAGCAAAAGCACGAATTCATGTCTTACTACTGTTCTACATAAACCTAGTTACACAAGTTTCATTACCTTTCTGTGTGCAACCTGGAAGCCAGAAAACATATATACATTTTTATATTTTCATTTTATTTTAAATTATGTGTGTTTCTGTGCAAGTATGTACATGTGAATGTGGGTGCCTGTGGAAGTAAGAGGCTTCAGGTTCCCCTGGGGCTGGAGATTCAGTTGGTTGTAAGCCTCATGACATGGGACTGGGAACCAAATTTCAGTCACCTGTAAGAACAGTAGTCACACAACTGGTCAATCACATCTCTAGCCACCATTCTAACTTTTGTACTTTCTATAATTTCTAAAAAACTCCTAAAAACATAGAAGTCATATACAATGCTTCATTTATGCCACCAAATGGTGAAACACTGAGCCTGTGAATACCTAAACCACGTTTTACAAATAAATTTTAAACTATTAATTATCAAGTACCCAAAATGAGTTTTACCTGACTCAAATCTCGTCCCTTTTGAGAGAGCTATATTGTGAAGTTTATATTTTATTTCATTTCTATGACTCCATTCCTTAGGTCCTTTATGATGTTTTAAAAATCCATAATATAATTCTATGAGAGTTAACATAATAGACTGTAGCAGCTGTTATGGTCTATTGTGTAAATAAGTAATTACAGAATTTACAGACTATCATGTAAATATGTAATTATGGACTTTTTAAAATGTGCATTATTTACTCGATAGTCTATCGTTTACATATGTAATTATGGACTTTAAAACATGTATTATTTACTCAGTCTGTAACAGTTCCTTGGGACAGAGTCGTTCTGGCCTATCGGGTAAACATGTAATTACAGAAATTTTTTAAATATGTATTATTTATCTGATAGTGCTGCTACAAATTATCACATCCATACGTAATCACAGATTTTTAAAAAATGGGTATCATTATTTTGTATAATGCTTCTACAAGTCAACTCAAGAGACTTCTGATTCATAGATTAGCTATCCAAACCTAAGAAGAGATTCTACTGTATAGAATCTGCAGAGTCCTAGGTTTTGTTATGGCACATCTTAACTTTTCCTCAGTAAATTAAAGAACTAGGCCCGAAAAGGACAAATAATTTTTAGGGATAAGTGTGTTTTTAATTGCCCAGATTCAGGATCAATTTTCAGAATTAACTGTGTTATTAAATTTATATTTTAATTGATATTATATTTCAGAATTTTCAAGGTTAAATTTTTTTAGAATTAACTGTATTACTATATTTATAACAAAAAGACAAAAACCTTTTAACATTTTTGATTTATCTAAGACAGAATACCTTACATGCATTATACCTCTTTAATATCTGTTCTGAACATCCTATGTAGTGTGCTGGGAAATGAGTTGGGATTGGCTGGAGAGGAGACAGGACCTAAATCACGCACCAACTGCTCTGATGGAAACACTCACAGCAGATTTAAGGCACAGTGGGTTATTTAACTCATAATGCCACTTAACTAGTAAAGTATCAAAGACAGTGAGCGCCTATTACAGCAACCACTGTTTCTTAAACTGACTTAGGATAGCTGAACACCACCTGACATACATTCTGAAATGGTCAGAAATAAAGTCTTACTGCAAAGAGCAAATGAATTAAGAATTAATCAATATCCTAGAGAGACCTTTGGTCTTGAACTTCCTCTAGCCCTGTTGCATGTAAACATCACATCAGGAACCCAGAACACCTGAGGGGCATTATCATAAACAGTAGCAGGATGTTTTAGAAAGAGACTCACATGGAAGGCAGGGTTGGGAATTTGAAGAATTTATCAAATGATGCAGTTTTTATTACAATAAATAAATGGAATTAAAAGTTAAGTACATGCTTCAAGAAGCCATTCATAGGCCCACAGCTGTGCATAAACTGATTTAACCACTATTTTTGTGTGTATTTTGTCATTTTAACTGAGTAACAAATTGTAAACTCAGATTGGTGAGTCTATAAACTAGATAGCACCCTATAACAAAAAGTGAACTTCAGAGAATATGATCAAAACTAAAGATACATAAAAGTTTTATATTTTGAAGTTAAAAAACAAAGAAAAGGAAAGCCTTAAGCATTTGCTCTGAAAAAGACACCTTTGCATTATCTGTTTAACAATTTTTTTAAGTCTGTGATTAAATATCTATCTGCAGATGGCCCATAAAGATTAATTATGTTTATTATTTCAAAACTTCTAATTTAAAATTTGTAGAATAATACACAAAATGCAAAGGTTCAATTTTCATGTATATGATTAACTCTCTCATATGATATGCTAAACATGTAGATCTCCATAGCAAAAAAGGAGTTAGCTGAGGTGGGCTGTTACTCAAGATATGTGAGGCCATAGGTGCCGTCTCTTGTACCCAAACCAAACAAGACAAGGAAATAAACACTTAGGTAATTCCTATCCAAAGGCAGAAGATATTACATTTGTCTAATGATTTAACCAAGGTTTCTGCTTCATTCCTTCACTGAACATCAAGAATGAAGGCAGGCCCTGTATAATTCTGGACTTTAGATTTTAAGTATGTGAAGTCTTTAAGACCTGACATTAGAGGCTGCAAACCTTCAGAAAGGATTGCATTTCCCAATGTTTAAATCCCTACATAGAGCAACACAAAATATATATTACATCAGGGTATCACATGGTTGACTCCTGACTAGTCCATGCCAGAGAGGGGGCAGGTGCTGCCTGCCAGAAGCTGCAATTTAATATCTTGCTATAAAAGCAGTAGGAGCCTCCTCTTCATCTGAAACCTAGAACCTATAATAAAAACAGTGAACAATTCCAAATTGGCACATTACCACCACTGTTGGGTTATGTGCTGGAATTCTGTTTGGTTTTCATTTGGTTGTTTTTGTTGTTGTGTTTTTACCACACCAGAATTACAAACCATGTAAGCAACTCAGCTCTTCTCGGGTATAAGGTGGCACTGTGGCCAGTGGAGATTTACTGTATAGGGCATTCAATTTTCTTTCTTTTGAGGAAACAGTTGTAATATATGCCCTAATTGTTATTTGGGGAACTCACCTCTTCTGAGTTTATTTAATGGCTTAAGTACAGGGTTTTAGACATTTACAGTTAACAGCCTGAGGTGCAGAAAGAAGAAAGGAAAGAGAGAACATATCAACAGGCATTTTGTCAGGTGCATCTCACTTTAAACAATAAATCTATCCCTGGAGTGAAAATAAATTACCTATAAATTTAATGTATTTTAAATTAATTAAGGATACAGTTACTTAAAGGAAGTTCATACTTTGGTAATATAAATCAACCAATTTGCAATGTTGAATTTTCAGATGTCAAAATTTAAAGTAATGTATATATGTTTCTCAATGGGTATAATCTTGCACATAAATGTATCAATAAGTATTCTAATAATCATGTAGTTAAGATCACAATACATGTAAAAACATTTGGACTTATCTTGCTCCTCACGTTTTTGTTTTTGTTTTTTTTTTTCTAATTTTCTAGGCTTATGGGAACATTTGAAACATTCACCTGAATATAGATGTGTTAGAAAATTTTTTAAAAAATTTCTCTGACTGTAGCCAGTTATCTGTGCAGGAAACCTCCATGTCCACTTTACAGTAACAATTAATATGGAGCTATTTTCAAGACAGGATTATGTGTCCTGGACCCTCTAGGGATGGAATGTTTTGCCCATGCATTAAATCCACATTCCTGTGAACCTAATGAAAAGATTTCAGTGTGTTCTGTCAATGGTTCCTCGAGCATGGCGCTGTCTCTCTTTTTCCCCAGGCACCTGTGCTGAGGAATATGATGCGTTTCACAGATGGAAATGTAAGGAAGTTTGTGCTTACATTTTATTTTGCTTAGACATTCTGAAGATAGAGAGACTTAATATTATGTATGGAGATGTAGGCGGCCTAGAGCTGAGAGGACTGGCTGGATGCAGTCAGTATATTTGTAAAACTGTGCTGTGTTTGGGGAAGATCTCTAATGCTATAAAGTATCAAGAAGAAAGGCTGGACTTCTTCTATAGCATTTTAAATTTGACAGTAGCTATTTTTAACACAGACTTTTTGGTTTGCTCTTTAAAAAAAAACGTGACTTATTATTCTAACTAATTTGAATTCACATGTATGACATTCTCCAGACAGAATAAGGACCTGTTTGTACAGAAATGTTCAAGGGCTGTAACAGGACTAAGGGTATGCTCACCTTTTGATAAAAAGCAGACTATTGAGGATGGCAAATAAATACTTAATAACACTAAGTAACAAAACTCAGCAGGTCATCCATGCTCAGGAACATTTCAGACTTCACTCAGTCCACTCCAGGTACTCTCAGCTCCTCCCCACATGCCACAGGCATCAAGAAACAGGATGTAAACTTATGGCAGTGTGCATGCTTGAAGCAATTCCTTCTTGCACCATTTTCAGGCTGCAGTCAGGTAGGACCCAGGTTCAAGCAAACAAGTTGGAGAGGCTGATCGTAGTCAGCGTGAGCGACTCAGTGACTTTAATTTCTGAATTCTGCTCATGTCTGGAGCCCATGTCTGAGACCTGCACATGCACATGTGTCCAGCAGGACAGAGATAGCTTGCACTTGGGTTTGGTTTTAGCACCACAGAATTCTTTGTGTGGAAGGAGATCTTAGAATTCTGTCAAACTCCTTCCCTTTAAAATCGAGAATGTTATAGCCCAGAAAATTAACATGATTTTGCAGACAGTTGACTAAAAGTCTAATCATGGGTCAGTCCTCACTCCATTGAAAGGAGACAGCAACTGTGAAGTGTGGCATGGTACCTTGCACGATCCTATAAGTTCCCTATAGAGGAGTCTCATTCATCAGCTCCAGCGAAAGCAAGACAGGTAAAGTTTAGAGCAGCTGACTGCCCATTCATGAAATGTCAATTTATCAAATAATGAATGTGAAATACATTGAATTTGCTAAATTTACCAAGAATTTATTTATAAAATATCTATAACCTTTATAGAATCAAATGCAGGAAATAACTACTGTTATTAAAGATTTCCAGCCCCGTTTGGGCCACAAGTTCGGACTTCGCCCACGGCAGGTTTTATCCCCAAAAGAAATGAATCAGACACTTATATTAATTTCATACTGTTTGGCGTGTGTCTCAGGCACATTGCTAGCTACTTCTTTCATCTTAATTCATCCCATTACTATTAATCTACCTGCCACGTGACCCAGCCTGTGGCTCACCTGGATTCCTTACATGGTTCTTCCTGGGGGGGAGGGGAGGCTGGATGGAGACTGACTGACTCTGCCCTCCTTCTACCTGTCTCTACTCTGATTTCCTGCCTATTGCTACGGTGCTCACCATAGGCCAAAACAGTTAACTTTATTTACAGCATACCGAGAACATTTCCACCACAAACTACAAGTTTTTAAGATTAATTAAGTAATTAATTTTTGAGACCAGGTTTCATAGATGCCAAGATGACCTCAAACATACTAAGGAGTCAATGATAAACTTGACCTTGACTCCTTCTGCCTCTAATTCTCAAGTGCTGGGGTTATAGGCCTATACCTCTACAGTTCATTTGTGTTACTCTGAAAATTGAACCCAGAGTTTTATAGTCTAACTGAACTATAGCCTCAGCTCTTGGAAGCTATCTTTAGTTTCTCCTGACAGATTTTCACTTTGTCTTCACAGCACAACACTGAAGAACTTCAGTTCGCTTTGATCATAATTAATGTATTGCAAATTGGCATTCCTAAGAACAAGGCCCGTTACGAAAATCCTTCCTGACACTACAACTTCTCTATAGCCACTAAGAATTGCATTACCTTTTGACTTCACAGACTAGTGACAAGGTGAAAAAAGTCAAGGAGAAAGCCCCAAACTTCTTCTTTGAGTCTCTGATGGGTTCCATTGCCTGGCACTGTTCAGTGGCCCTTAACAACATATTGAAACTTCAGCTTAAGTTTCTCCTACTCCTTTTAACTTTTATTTCATTCTGCAGCACACTTGTTAGTCCACATTATTTAACTGCCATTTTGTATGTGTTTCATTTCAGCTAGTTCCAACATGCTAAAATTGTGCTTTGGAAAAGCCATTTGGTTCATTTAGTTAGTAAATCTAGGAATTAAAAATGCACAAAAGGCAAGAAGCAAGAGAAAAACTGACTTGGATTGCAGGAATTCACCCCCTTCTTGTGACTTAAGAATTCTTCATTTTTTTAAAACAAGCCCAACACTGCAGATTACAATATATAACTTAATTCCACAGGGGCAGAGAACTCTGAAAACCACAGAGCATAGTGAACTGAGGCAGAGCCTAACAGTAGTTAAAGGACTACAGGCCAAGTGAAGAAAAAGAGGGGTAGACATTTGGAAATGTCCCTAAAGGCCGCGCTATTTATATACATGATTTGCAGGAAAAACATGGAAGACATGATAAACAGTGACTTAGCAAGTTGACCCATCAGACTTTGGTGAATTGGCTTTCAGGAAGCAATTTGTAAAGAGGCAGCAATGCAAGGGCCAGACTGCCACAGCTGCTTCTGCATTGGTCTGCTTCATTGGTCTGCTTTGACCGCTAACTGGTCAAACATGAACACTGTCTAAGATGGCAAAATGAAGGATTTCTACTCCATAGTTCCCCCAGGAAGCACATTAGTATTGCAAATAAAACCAGTGAGGTGGCTCAGTGGGCGAAAGCATTTGCCAACCAAGTCTAATGACTTGAGTTGGTCCCAAGGATCCACATGGTAGAAGGAGAAATCCATCTCCACAAGCTGTCCTCTGACCTCCACAAGTTCTCATGGCACACACCACCAGCAGCACATGCACAGATAAGTAAATAAACAATCACAATATAGTTTTTCTTTAAATATAGAACAGTAGGATGATTTTTCAAAGCCCTCAAAACTATCGTCTGAAGTTTTTAGGTCATTGAAAGAGTTCTCGTGAAGTGAGTTAAGATTTATATTCTACATGAAATTGCATGGCAGAGCTCAATGCAAATTCTGAACTGCAATGTCCAGTGGAAGAGTGAAATACAGTGGTTTTGACCGCTAGGCAAGAAGACAGTTTTCCTTGCTACTAAGAACACTGATTTGAGCAAGACTCAAACTTTTATATTTATATGTTGTAGATGTGTCTGGCCACAGTTAATTTGAACATATCACTTGATCCCCTGTGCAGAATAGCTGAAGCGCTAAGGCAGATTCCTGGAGCCTCATCCTGGAACACAAGCACTCACAACACAACCTTCACATCTCCACCTAAAGCACTGTGCCACCAAATGTATGTCACATGACACAGATTAGAAGGGGTGTGTCTGAGAGGGGCATTTTATTCAGGCTTTGGAAGAAAAGAAGTGCACACATTCTATACTTACACATCCATGCAATAAAAACAACTGAAGGTGCTTAAGAGTAGTAGGAAAAATTTAAAAGCTTAAATATTATATAAAGGAAATTCTTTAGTTCTTGTTTGCCTTTACTCCATTTACACAATCATTAAAAAGCCAAAACCACTTGTAGGTTATCTGGAGCCACATATTGAATTGAGAATATGTTTTAGTGTGGGAGTAAAAGGTAATTACTTGACAGCATCTTTATGTTTAAATAGCCTGCGCACAGAAACCTAATGTGAGTCACACACATAATCATTAGGTTTCCAGTAGTTACGTTAAAAAAGTAAAGGGTGAGTCTAATTTTAATATGTATTACATTTAACTCCCAATGTAGTCAAAGTATTATTTCAATAAGTAATTCATGTAAAATTTGAAGTTTTGTTATGTCTTTGAAATCTGTTGTCCTGTTCACTGAGCACAATTCAGCTGAGTAGCCACATTTCAAGAGCTCAGCAACCATGTGTGACTAATAGTTATCATCTTGGACTGACCATCTTCTTTCAAAGAGATTGTTCCTTTGAAGGTTACAGGACTGTCTGGCTCTCTCTGCTGGACTATAGTGTTGTTTCTTCTTTCATTGGTTCTCAGCATTAGATCATCACAGGATGTGTGATGACATGGAGCAAATGAACTCAACAGGTCCACCACATTCCAGCGTGTAATGAATATAGAGTCTACCAATAATTAATGTTTCAGTGTTGTGTCTGGGCTTTACTCTTGCTTAGAAAAATAATTTCCTCGACACCTGAAGCCCAGGGGATAAGAAGTTCATTGTGTCTCTTCTCTGTCCTGTACAAGGCCATGTTTCTACTAAATTGTCAGAGCAGACCTAAGTGTATTTTTCCATCTATTTTGATACAGAATGAGGTGGCTGTGTTTTGGGCCTTTACTGAAGCTGGTCTCTCTTGACTGCATGCATCCCTCTGACTCCACCACTCAGATGACTCCTCATTACCATCTGCAATCCCCTTTGCTTTACTTGGATTTAAACTCCCAAAGCCATGCCAAAGTCTGGACCTAATGTTATTTCTTCATGTTCTCACCACAAACACCACGTGCTCTTATGCCACAAGGTTCTTTGGCATTGTAAATTTTACCCCATGGTCTTGTCACATCTCTTTCCTTAACCAGACAGTGAGATCCTAAAAAGTGTCTCAGTTACTCTTTTGATCACAGCATGCAGTATCAACTAAGTACTCAACTGAGATTCACAGAGTTGCAATGCTAAACATATACGCAAGACCATACACTTAAAGAGTACTTAGAAGATATGTCTAACATATCAAATTATAGCCAAAATATATTCCAAAATCCAACAGTTATATATCTTCTCCTAGACTACTGTGCTAAATTCTGGAGACTCAGGTAATGCTCTAAAACATGGTAGTTGAAGTAAGGGTAGAGATTAGCATTTCTCTAAAGAATGAGACTGCAAGTCATCTGTGGAAGTTGTTTAAACAGACTCTGACTCAAGAGGTCAGTAGTGTAGCCTGGCACTTGGCATTTTTAATAAGCTCTCAAGTAGTACTACTATTCCAAGGACCACACTTTAAATAGGAAGGACTATGGTCGAGCAGTCAGGAGGCCTGAATTTCAGCTGTAACTCGTGTTGTATGGATGGGAGCCATTTCTCTTAATACTGCCAGATCTGCTTGCTCAGCTCTTAAATTGCCTGGGAGAGGTGAGCAAATGGTTTCTGTATGATCTATAACCCTACAACCGACCATGTCCATGTCAGTCTACAAAGGGTAGCAGAGAGCATAGCAGTGCCAGCTCACTTAGATTCTTCTAGCATTACTTTAACAACATAGCCCAATTATTCTTAAATGTGTGGGCATCCTTCTAAACTTCCAAAGCTGAGAAATGTACAACAGCATATGTTGATGATTACTTCAACTGACTGGTGTCAGTGAGGTCGTGATTGGTGCTACCACCAGATAAATGCATTCTTATTCTGATATCAGGATAGAAACTCTGTTGGCTCGAACAGATACACACACACACACACACACACACACACACACACACACACACACACACACACCAGGCCCTCAAGTGCATACCTATGCTCAGAACATGAATGCTAGGACCATAGCAGCTCACTGGCTGTTTCTTCTCCATCCCATGTTTACCATTTTGACTCCTGTGATCAAAATGAAAACAGAGTTGTGTTTCAGATGGAGAAGATTAAAGCCAGCCTTCAAGGAGCCACTGCATACTTTTGAATTCCAAATGAAGTTCTAGCCTAGGTTCGGTGAAAATTACTTTTGGAAATTTAAAATGTTTAAATGAAAAATTCCAAATAGTTTTAAATTATACTTCATTGTTTTTGAAAAGGCAAAGGTCTTCTGTTCTCACCTGCTCTCTCTGAGTAGGCTAAGAGCTGGGGAAACATCCTGACTCTCAGACTAAAGTGCTAGGGTACTTTGGTTTAAACAAGTTGGTTTTTGCCTTTTATCCCCTTGATTGAGGGAAAGAAAAGGAGTGATCATCACTTTCATCATTCTACTCAAGGGCCTTGGAGCGAAGAGTGACACGAACATAAAAATCCATGTTCCCTTACAGGTTTCATTTTGTTCATATTTTTCCAAAACAGATTATTCCTGTTTTGCAAATACAGCCACGCAAAACTGGAAAACCTACAGTAAGAAAAATATTCAAAGATCTGAGATGGGGATGGGGGAGACATTCTGTTTCATTCAAATATGTTGAAGCCAATCTGAGAAGATTTAGCTTTCATTCTATGAGATGATAGCTACCATTAATGAACAAAAAGTAATAAAAGCTAAAATAGTTTTAAAGAGTTCAGAGGCGAGAGATGCCTAACTTCCAGCTGGGATGGGCAAATGGAAACCTAAATAAAGACAGGAAAGGTTTCACCCACACCTTCAAGGATTGCAGAGATTGGATCATTAGCCCAGAAAAGGAGACTCTATGATCAAGAGCATGAACACAGAAAAGCATGAGATGAGTTCAAAAATAGTCACAAGATGAGTAATGAGGAGTGAGATGGGCGAGCCTGCCGTGGTCCAGGTGAAGAGTTCCTAGCATCCAGACTCAGATCCAACAGGAGAAGGACTAGGAACAAAGCAGAGGCAGCCAGCAAAGGCGCTCAGCAGGGGTGGGGAAAAGCGACTCACATGGGACTGCAGAAGTAAGAGTTGACACAAAAAAACCAGGTCTGTTGAGTCAGAATAATGTCCCTAGGGCTCATCTGTGCACATTCTTTTAAGTTTCCCTAGAGTTAATAGAAAATCAATGCAGACTTTTGTTTGCCTGTCTGTTTTGTATGACATTTAAAGCTGTGTTCTAGAAAGCATTTTGAGGTCAAATACAGCACATATGAGAGTTGGGGAGAGATCTGTAGACCGGCAAGAGAAGCATCTGAAGGGAAACAGAAGGAAGTCCCAAGATGGGACATTAAGTCAAAGTGAAACACAGTGAAGAGATGAGGAAGCAATCCACCTGGTCCCCAAACCCTGACTTGAACTTGTCCTCACCCCTTTATATGAAAGCTACTTACTGGGGACACCTATCATTGCCTAAGGTCTTCAGCCTGCCAGGAGGAAGATGATTGGCCCATGTGCAGGGCCAATGAAAGCTTCCAGAGAGGTAAAGCAGTGTGAATCAGCAAGGATATGAGGGACAAATGTCACACGTGTCACCCTCTGTTACGCTCCCAATCCCTCACTGTCCCTCTGAATCCACCAACAGGATGAAGCTTCAATATCTCAAATGCTAATACAGCATCTTGTGGATTTATTCCCTATCTTACTTCCTCACTTGTAAGGAATTTCGGTGTTACTCACAAAGAAACTTGTAGCCCAGGCATTTTTGTTTCAGTCTATGCTTCTGAATATACCCACACTAGAATCATTAGTACATAAACAATTAAGATTGAATAGAATAATGATCCCCAACAGTTGTCCACATCCTCACAACCCATCAACAAAACTATAACACTCCATACTTATAATAAGAAAATGGAACTTTGCAAATGTAAATAAAGTTAGGGATGATGAAACTGAGAGACTCCTCATCTATCCAAGCATGGTCAATCAAATAGTGTGAACATTAATGTGCAGTGAGCCCTTCCCAGATGTACTTAAAAAACAGGACACTGAGGAGTGGTCCAGAAGGATGCAACATTGCTGGCTCTTAAAAGAAAGGAAGAGGTAACATACACCAAGGAAAAGGCTAACTCCCTAGATCCCTCAGATGCAAATGCAACCCCAATAACAACTTGGTTTAAGTAAAATAAAACAAGTGTTAAGGTCCTAATGTATAAAACTGTACCAAATATCCTTTGTATTATGCCCAACATTAATAGTTTGGTTTTTTATAAAATAATAAAATGTATGTATTATTTAAATTTGGACAGCTAACCTAATCAGGTAATCATAAAATCAAATTAAAAGTTAATTTTTTGAACTTGGATCACTGAATTCAAAGTCCAGTTCAAAGTGTTAACCATTACATCCTGGGACCTGAGAGAAGTATTTAAAAAAAAGATCAGTTTTTTCAGATTTCATCTAAATGATCAAGACATGAGTTTCATGTACTGTTTTGTCTTTCAAGACAGGGTTTCTCTGTGTAGCTTTGCAGCCTGTTCTGGAACTCACTCTGTAGACCAGGCTGGTCTTGAACTCACAGAGACCCACCTGCCTCTTCTGCCTCCCAAGGACTGGGATAAAAGACATGGACCACGCACCACCAAGCAAGTTCCATATGCTTTTGACTATGTAATATTCCTAGGGTCAAAATGTTTATTTTATATATGTTACATTCTTCAGCAAGCTATAAGGTGGTAAAAAATTTTAATATCTGCTGCTTTTGTTTTGTAGGCCAGGGAGTTGGTATAATTTAATTAATTATGTAAAATTTTACATAATGCCCTCAAGAAGTTGTTAAAGAAATGTGTTGATGTAAAAATGTCTGAAGCAATCAATAACACCGTCTAAACCGAGACTGCTTCCCAGTGCTCAGTTTGAACACAGCTATATTTAGAAGCTTTCTTTTGGAAACGGTGGCTCCTGACAAACAGGTTGTAGAAATACATTCTTGAATTTTAAAACTTCACCAAATCTTGACAACACAGAAATGGCTTCATATGATAATTTTGGCATGTTAATTCTACATAAACTTGTGGTGCCTTGTTAGAAATATGAAATCCTGGATATATGGTCCCATTTGGGCATGAAGGTGTTTTCAAATTGTATGCATTTGGAATGTTGTATTATCGATGCTTGTACAGTATAAGTCTACAGTTTCCTTGGCTTGCTACACTATCAGCTGCTGCACTTTTCCTTCCCATCCACCTAATCTTTGCAGCCATGCTGGCTTCACCTCTCTCCATGAATCACACAAAACAGAGGCATTACTCCCTTGAGAGAGCTGGATTCTCCATAGGGTTGTGTCTCTTGGCTCTGTGTAAGCCATAGGAATTGAGGAATAAGAACAAAGGACTTATGCCCATCTCGTCTCCTGGATGCTACTGTCCTCCTGATTCACCTTCTTCCTGGTTCTGAGCTTGTGCCCTGGTGGAATGGAGCACAAGACCAAGCAGAGCTGGGGACCTTGGCCTCACAGCTCAATTCTGTTAACCCCTGATGCTGGAGGGCAGCATCCCCTCCACCCAGAGGCTGTGCCAACTGACTGCTGCTGTCTCTCTGAGGAGCTGCTGATGTTCCTCTGAACCCTGCTTTGTTCTATGGTCACAGTGTTCACACAGCTGCTTATACTGAGCTAGGCAGGGCTGAAGAGTAGGAAGAGAATTGCTTTTGCAGGTCCATATTACTTTTCACAATCTTCCTTCTATCGTGTAGCTTACCACAAAGCCAGCAATTAGTTAAAATTCTTATTTTTAATTAGGCTAAAATTTCAAACCCATATTTAGTTTCAAATCCATCTACAGTCTGCCATATGATAAGGCCAAATGTCTTGCTTTTGTTTCTCTTTTAATAAGAGCTTGCTAACAAAGTTTCAATAACTCCTTTACATTTACACACCGCAAGTTTGAAGCTTTCTCATGGAGTACTGATTCGGCGCAGTCATTGGCAAAACAGAACGTGAAGCATTGCTTGTGTCTCTGGTAAGCAGATATTTCAGAGAAGAATCTGCATTATCTTCTACCTCTTCAAAGATAATACTGGATTCCCAGAGTAAAACAAATCCCCCAAATATCAAGTTAATTTGTAGAATGGCCGTATTGCTATGCACACCCATTTTGGCAGGGCTTAAGAAAATAAAATAAAGGTGAAGGCAAGCACTAAGGACATTAAATTTCAAGCCAGCATGAGATCCAACACTTCCTAACCAAAAATAATCTGTGTAGAGCTTGGTGAGCTGGGCAGACCTCAACCATGTGGTTCTGTGTCCCCCAACGGCTGGAGAAGGTGACTCAAGAGGATTACCTATTGGTATAGGCTTTAATACTAACAGATGTGACTGCATGTGAAGACATGTGCTCCCACAGATTTTATTTGTTATAGAGTTTGCTTGTTTTTTTTTTTTAACGTACCTAATGCTATTTTTATAGCATTATTTTAACTAAGACTGTGTTTTCTCTGAAACTTGATCCTGTGGCAGGGTTTTTCCAGCTATAATACCTTTTGATAGCATCACCTCATTTAAAATATCTAGTCTAGGATTCTGACCATCCTCTTCCTCCTTGTTCTCTGACAGCCTTGTCTGTATCATCGCCCTTCAGTCAGGTCATTGATCATCTCTGACAAATACAGCAGCCTTCCATGATCTGGAATATCATTCTTTGGCTTTTTGGTCATTCTTTTAGTCTCAGTTTTAAATATATAAAAATACACTAATTCTCTTCAAATTGAAGAAGCTTGTAAAGTGTACTGACTTGATTATGTGACTGGCTAAGAGGTACCTATGTGGCTTCTGAAGGAAAGCTGTGAATCTCAAGGTAGGTAGTGAGCCAGTATCTGGTATAAGTTCCTTATGGAAACATTATGAGTCTTGGGTTTGAGTGTATTTTTGTTTGCTGCTTTTGTTTTCAGTAATACCTCCCAGCCAATAAATTCAGTTCAATGAAGTTTCATCCAAATCAGTGTACACATCTTTTATATAATTGCATGACTGAGTAGAAAAGTTTTAAGCTTCTCTAGCCATTTCCCGAGCATCATTAATATATTAATTGCCAACTAGTGAGATTAAAAAATGATTACTGATGATTCTCAAATCACCAGGATGACAATGACCTTGGAATGTTCTACAGACTTCAAGAAAAGAAGACTCAGTGTGTGGATTTAATAATGCAGTCTCCAGACTGGTTTCTAAGATATGCTGACCACAAATACGCTCCCCACTAGGACCCAAGGCGTGTCCTGGTAGGCAAAGCCTAGGCTTTAACTACTCCTCGCTACCAAGTTACACAAGCCGTCAATGGAGGTATGGAATTTATAATTTAGTGTGACTATCACTGAAATGTTCAGAAGGATAGATAAGTGACTAGCAAGTAGCTCTTAACATGTGTATGTCATTTGTATATTTCCTCCTATGACATGTGTATCCTTCTGCATGTTGTAAATTTCTCAGCCAGACAGCTGTGCAACCTCAACTCATAAATGTATTATTGTTTTTTATTGAAGGGGCTAACTAACCTTTCAGTTAAAAAAAAAAAAAAGTAAAACCATAATGAATATTGATTAACCTAAGGAGCCAAAAAGTAAACATAAAAACAATTCCTAAGTCTAAGGTCCTGTTTAACAATGTGCTAATAGCCCATAATGAAGACAAGAGCCATAAGTTAATCAACCCATTAAGTTGGGATCAGAAGTGTCAACTCAAGTAGTCTACTAATTTACTGACCTTTAATGGGTCAGCAAGATCTATAATCCCAAGGCTGATCTTTTTGCCTTTACCAGCATCACTTTAGAAGCCAATGCACTTCCTTCTAGGATAATGATCTCTGACCCAGTATGGGCAGGAAATCAACGTAAAATCTATTTATGAGAATGAGTTCAGGGTTACTAAGTAATGGAATCTCACTGGCATGTGAAGCCTCTGGTAGAAGCTCCTTATGAACACCAGCTTTTCTTTATGTCCACACAACTGTGAAAAATAAACATGTACAGTCTTCACAGAATTGTTGCCCCCAGCAAGTCATAGGCTGGGTTAGCTAAGAAATGTTATCTGGTCCATTCCTGTTCTTTTCAGAGTAAGTAAAACTTAGTTTTGGAAATGACCTTGGGCTAAAAAGAAAACTGAAGAGCAGGCTAATAAGGTAAACTGATTCAACAAATCACTGTGAAGCAAAAAATCTTGCATTGCTCAAGAGGAAATGAACTGGGTAGTGCTTTTGAGGTGTTGCTTTGCTCAACATTTATCTGGGTTTTACCATGTTAAATCTATTAAATGAGTATCAATTGTCATTATTTTACAGTTCCAAGATAAGAGGGGGAGGGGCTATGTCTCTTTCAAGAGAAAAAAAATGGTCTGTGCCTTATCCCAGATGGGAAATCAAGACATATAATAAAAATTATGATTAAAGACCTTATGGTCTGGAAGTGTTGCTCAGTGATAGAGGACTTGTCTAGAATGCACAAGGCCCTGGGTTCAATCCCTAGCAGAAACAAATGATTAATTCCATTGGATCATATTTATAAAAAGCCATAAGTGACTGCTATGATAATACAAGACTATTTTAATGTCATCAGCATTTTCTTTCTAGATGATAAAGCAATGCACTGCACCATAATCTGTAGTGTCTGTAGGTAACATGTCAGCACAGTGATGTCAGAGTCTGAAAAGATGTATGTAAGAAAACAATTGCCCAGCAGACATTCTCTGCTTTTTTTTCCCCCAGATAGGACAAAGACAGGTACGATATTAATTAACTAAGGTGCTGAAAAGGGCAAACCAAAAGATGTAAAAAGGCAAACAACTGGACTGGACGCACTAAACATTAAGGGAGAAAGGGGTTCCTGTGAACAGGAATACTGAGATCCCCTTGAAGGGCAGGGGGAATCGCTTTTTATCTCAAAACAGGAGCTATGTCAGTTACATGCCATGGTGCTTGATGGATTCCTTAAAGAAAACCCTCTTCTCTGAGAACAGAGAGCCCCTCTGTTGTTGGTGACATTGCTCTGTGTTTTCCCCTACGTGTCGCCTTTGTTTTTCTATCTTCACAAAGACACTAGCATAAGAGCCTGGACAGGAGCAAGAGTTCTGTCTGTCCAGTGGGGGAAAGTGAGCCCTGGGGCCACAAAGGCGAGGGCGCAGGCAGGTCTCGGTTGGCCAGAGGGAGGTGACAACCCGGGGTGGTCTAGGGGATGCTACGGAGCTGGGAGGCCCGAAGGGGCCTGAGCAGAGGCGGGATGCGGGATGCTGGATGCGGGATGCAGGCCCGAGGAAGGCGGCAGCAGTGGGGTCCGCGGGCTGCCCGCCCGGTGCAGGGACTCCGCCCGCACGGCGGCGCTCGGCGGGTCACTCGGCGGGTCACGGGGTCGCGGGGAGGGGGCGGCGGCCCGAGGGCACCCGCAGTCACACGGCCTCACGGCGGCGGCGCCAGCTGCGCGGGGCGGAGGAGGGGGCGGCGCGGGGGCGCGGGCGGCGGGAGCGAGCGCGGAGGCCGCGTGGCGCCGCGTCACTTACCGGCCAGGGCGCGGGGCGGTCGCCGAGTCCTCGGGGCGCGCAGCCCGGTGTGCCTGCTCCGCCATGATTGCTTTGTTTCGCTAATTGAACCCGCGCTCGTCCCGCGCTCGCGCTCCCCGCTGCCCGGTCCCCGCGCTCGCGCCTATTTGTCTGTCGGTCCATCCACCTCGCCCAGCGTTGCCGCAGCGGATTGCTGTGGAAGGCTAGGCAGCTCCGTGCCTGGTGCAGGGAGTGCGGTGGTGGGTTTTGTAAATACAGGTGAAGCGATCTCCAAATCTCAGGCTGAGGTGCCTTTGCTAAAGGAGGAGGAGGAGGAGGAGGGTGCGTCTCACCCTCCCCCACGCAGGAAAGTAACCTCCTTGGAAAGTGCCAGAAGACTCCCCTCTGGTCACCCCTTACTTCCCGCCAAATTATCAGCCACCCAAGTTCTCTGACATAGGTGGACTCAGCAGAAACAATAGGTTCCAGTTTACTCCGAAAACCTCAACTATAAGTAATGCCCAGCTGTGGAAGGGCTGCTGAACAGCCACCAGTACACCAAGGGGCACATGGTCACTTCAGTGACCTACTGGAGCCACTTCAGCTCCCAGGAAAACAGAATCCAAACTAGCACCAAGATTGTGGAAAGTTCTGCAGGAGCCTGAGGGCTCAGCTCAGCATTTCTAAAAGTGCTAGTGCCTATGACATTATTGGCCAACTATAGACTTGATCTTAAAACTTTAAGGAAACAAGTTAATCCAAAAAGAAAGGCTTAAAGTTGCATTACTTATCTCTGGTTAAAAGTGCATTGGTGCCAGTTTTGACTATGGTTAATACAAGCATGATTTGGTTTAGGCAGACTGATAATGAGATTCAGGGGCTCTAAACCAAAAAATGTTTCTGGGGTTGTGGCCTCATTTATCCAAAAAGCTATTCTCTCAGTCTCATTTCTATTTATAACTACGCTGTTGAAACAAAAATGTTTCAGAATTTGAATTCCTAATTAAGGACAGTTGAAAGTTACCTACATCTTGCAGTAAAACCCTGCCTTGCATTATCATTGCATTAGCCTCATTTCAAGAAGTTATTGCCTTACCCATGTTTCTTTTTGAGGGTAGAGGACTATCAAATAGAATAATGTCACATAAGCTTGGATCAGATGTTTTCAGGTGACATGACGTACTGGTTAAGTGGGTAAAAGGGTCACCTGATCCAATCAAGACAAATGGATAATGAGTATTTATACTGATGGCAAATTGCATTTCTTATCCTAACCCTATGATCAATTACTAGGCAGTTTTAAGCATTTAAACTATAAAGTGGATAAAATCCTATTGTCAAAAAAAGGACCTCAAGCACCCATGTCTTTCATACATGCTTTCAGAAAGGCTCATCAGAAGTTGGAATCACTTCTCCCCACTCTGATGTCCTTGCTACATCTCACCAAAGTTTTGCATGTTCTCCAAGTTCTACCTTAAACCTGCCCTTATGAAACTCTCTTCGTGCTTATTTCCTACCCCAAGCCTCTTCGTGTCACATAGGAAATGCTTGAACTTCAAAACCCTTGAATATAGGGCTGATATAGTAAGTATGTGGAAGAATTTGTATTTCACAAAAGTTAATCTGAAGGTACTATAATTTTTTTTAGTAGTTAGATGAAAATATTGTATTGATTTATATAATGACTTTGATCATATGTGGAGAATTGATGGTCCATTTTGATAAAAAATTTCATGTAATACAGAATATTTTATTGTTGTTGTTTTGAGACGAGGCCTCATATAGCCCAAGTTGGCCTCAAATTCACTATGTAGCCAAGGATAACTTTGAAGTCCTGATCCTTTGCCTTCATCTCTTTAGTACTAGATTATAGGTGCACGTCACCATGCCTGGCTCTGGGTTTAAATTCCAATGTCCTTATAAAAAAGGGGAATTAGACAAAATTCTAATGTATAAAGCAAGAACACCATGTGAAAATGGCCATCCACAAGCCACAGAGAGAAGTCAGGAACAGACTGTTCAGGCAAAACTATCAGAAAGCACCAGCTTGCCATCATCCTGTGCTTGTCCTTTTAGGACAACAGCACATTTCTGTTGATAAGGTCCCTAACTTGCAGTGCTTTGTCACAGCAGCCCTTGCAAATGGATATCATTAACTCTGGCACATGAATAAGAAGTTCTCTGGAAAAAGAGAAGTTTTATTACTGTTGGGGTTGTTTTTGTTTTTGTTTTGTTTTTGTTGTGAATTTTAGCTCTCTTATAAAGTTTGATATTGATTCTAAAAAAATGTGTAAATCATTCCAAGGTCTGCTTCCAAAGAAAGAGTTTGGCTCCTGACAATTAAATATTTATATGTGGTTTCAATTACAAATGAAATATAGTAAGTAAAAATAAATATAGAATGTAGAGCATTACTAATATATTGTTGAAGATATATTTAAAAGACCTGCTGTCTTGGAACTAGAATTTGTGAATGTGTGTCTCCATGACATTACAAGTTAAAACAGACAAGAAACATTTATTTAAAAAAAAATTACTGGAGAAAACAATATTCATTGTGTAATGCTTCTTGGGGATACATAAATAAATATCTACATACTCTAGAAATGGAAGCCATGACACACCACAGTAATTATTTTAGTGTAACTTAGTGAGTCCATGAGTTTACTGAGATTTGTCACAGAAGCATGAATGACAAAAAGGTGGGAAAATCTCCTCACCACAGATGAGCACCTTTCAGGCTTATTTATGCAGTGAAGCAGCTGGAGACCTTGGTTCATTATGTACATCACCCAATCTGTTGAAAAATTAAATTGTATCCTATAGACAAGGAATCATATTACTTCTCTTAATGCTAGCAAAAATAAATACAGTTGATGTTAATATACAATTAAAAAATTAGAAGCTCTCTGCAAAAAATTAAATGAATCTGTGGAATGTTAGGGTCGGGAAGTGTCTCACAAAGCTTATTGCTTAACTCCTTTGTTTTGAGACAATGTCCAAGGCCACACAGTGACTAGGGCTTGTTTCCCTTCCAACTCAGTCTTCAGTCCATCAGTGTTCTATTACACTTCCCCAACCAATTCAAAGGCTGGCAAAATCTGCCAATGATGGTGACTATATCCAGACTTTGTAGGCATCTTCTGGAGGATCAATATATAACTCATTGACCCTCCTAAATATTTGCAAATTGAAACATTTGCTATGTAGGAGGATTAATTGCTAGATAGTTGCCAGACAGAAGATGAATATGTAGTAGAACAGCAAACAGGTAACTGGACCTTCAGTAGGGCCCATACCATCAAGTGAAGATCCGGCTGTGACGGGAAGACTGACCCCATCCCACTGAGGATGATTCAGCAGAACAACTTATCACCTACAAGTCAGTTTCATATGAACAGAGTAGGGGCAAAAGAATGCAGAGTCTGAGTAATGTTTTATAATGGGTGTGGACTCTCGTTAGACTAGTAAGCATGCTCTGAATTAAAATACATGACACAAGTAATTGCCAGAGATTCCAAACCAGCTATGTTCTGGGATCACAGAGTTCTAATATCAGACAAAGAACACAACTTCAACTGCAGCAGAGGGCCTTTAAAAAGTCTCAGGGATTATTAGCACTAAACCCCGGAACTGCCAAAAAGAAAAATGCATTTGTATAATTTGACCATCAGTTACTCTTAATTCACAACCCCAGACTGTGTGGGAATGGAAATATCTACACGTTTGTATGTTTGAGATACAGTTTTTCTATCACCAGGAATTAAATTTTGTATGAATACTGGTATAGACAGTGATAATTGTTTTCCCTTTATTGAGGGCTTAGCAATATTAATTTGGGCAGATAATAAACTCTATAGCAGGCTGTTAAAAGAAAGAAAGAAAACAAGAGTCAATGTCTCAACATGCCGAAGGACATATTTTCTAAACTTGAGAACACAAACGATGACTTATCTTTAAAAGATGAAGTCAAAATAATTCTGCATATACCCACAGACCTAAAAACATGCATTTACAAGTTAAGCAGAATCAAACTGATAAAGCCAAAGAAATTTGCCTTAACAACATTAACATAATATAACAATATTTTGGCAACACATAGGTGTGCCTGGTGTCCGTTATACAGTGCCAACCACATCTGGGACTCCTAGACTCCTGTGTGCCATGTAACTGCACAAAGACCCTCCCACTTCTGCTAGACAAAGTTCTGTGTGCAATGTTCCTTTTTGTTATGTCCCCTGACCTTATTTAGACAGACATATTTAGTTCTGATATGTTATAGTCCTAAGAGAGTTAAAATTGAAATAGCATATACCAACAATAGACAAAATAGAGGCATTAAAATGGTGTACAATATATATGTTTTTGAGGATCTGCTCTAAATAGATCTCTTAGTAGGTAACCAGCACAGGGGTGACAAGGGATTTGGGTTTGCATCCTGTATTTGAAACTAACTTTTCTAGGGCTCTTAGCTCATGTCCTGGAGGAGCTGTTCAAGGATATGGTGTAGTAGAGGAGGGGTGGGGTACTTTTGTGGCAGGGATATCTTCAGGGTCCTAGCATTCAGTCTTCTAACCCTGCCTATAACTAGGAGGTACCTTTATATTTCTCTTTAAGTTTGACCTCTCTCAAAGATAATTCTATTAAGCTATTTTACTGAAAAAGAAATAGGCATGTGGTCAATGTTTCCTTCCAAAATATGCCCAGTGGTAGTAAACTAAATCCCTCTTCCATTATGCCCCGTGCTTGTATATTAGGTTCTCAGAAAATAAATTTCAGTCTGAGGGAAAAAAGTTTCTGGCTGAAAAGATGATTTTTTCAAGTCCCAGCAACATAAACCTTGGAAAAGCCACACTTTCCTGGAATGCTTCTGGATGCCAATAGGCAGCAGAGTTAGGAAGTGATCAGATTCTCCCAACTCGGTTTCACTTGCCTTTGTTTACTGGAGAACTACACTCACAGCATCCATGGCAAACCACGAGCAAAGCCTTGCAGGTCCTGACAGCGCTACTCTCGCACTTGGCGCTGGCCAGGCACTTTTTGGAACAGGCACAGGATCTTCTACAGGCACAGCTGCTGTACTTGAGGGTCCCAGAACCCAGATACAGCTCTGGGAACAGCCAAATGAGTATGATTCCAGTCACAACTACTCACTCACTTTCTGTATCTTGAAATATTAAAATAAGCCCAAAGTGTCTTTAAAATTTAAAATTTAATTATACCCTTTGGAATCCATGCTTTGGAAAGCATTTTTCCCCTTAAATAAACCAATAGTTGGAGCACATTCACATACACACAATATATATGTATATTAAAGTGTGCTTAGAAAACTCCATTTACTATAGTATTTGGTTTAGCAGGAAAATGGAGAAATCCACAGTTTACACTTCCATGTGCTTTTGAAAAGATTTTCAAAACATAGCTACTAAGCATTTGTCTGTTCACCGATGCATGCATTTGTTTTTGAAGCAAATCTTATCTCTGAGTAGTGACTTATGGGGCCAGAAAGATGAAAATGACTTCCCATATTAGATCCTTATATCGTGTGCCTGCTAAAGAAGCCCAGTGATGCTCTATGTAGAATAATAAATACCATCCTTAGGAGACAGTGATTACAACAATGGTTGTTCTCTTGCCGAAAAAAGTAACAAAGGTATTTTAAATTGTATTTTTTTATCATGATGGAGTTCAAATAATTTAGCTAATTTTACCCAATAACTACTGAGAATTAACAGTGCTATTTAATGCAATCAGTACTTGAATAGAACATAAATCCAAGAAGTAAGCACTAGGGAAGATGTGTAACTGATAATGTTGCAAGATTTGTAATTCTGGAGGATAGAAAAAGGAGAACCCAAAGGAAATTAAATGTGTTTTTTTCTTCAGTAAGTGATTGTTGTTCTTATTTCTTAAAATTATACAGCAAAGAATATATTTATAACATGTATATTTTTGGTAACTTCTGAAAACCTACCATGAAGATTATAAATATTTTCTACATAAACACTTCTTTCTCTTTCTCTAGTTACTGTTACTTCCCCCCCAAAAAAATTACTAAAGCAAACTGTTACTTCATTTTGTTTTCATAGATTATTTGAAAGTATAATTGCATTTTAAATGTTTATATGTTATAAATGCCTTATCAACTTGCTCTACTTAATAAAGGCATTTAGCATTGCAGTTGCATTTCAGAAATAAATAAGCACAATAAAACTTTACTTAATATAGTCCAGCCTTCCTTCAACAGACATTATCAAGTCAAACTCCTGTGTAATCAGCAGTTGCTAGCAGCACCACTCTGTGATACTGGTTGAAAATAGCTACCCTGAAACAGAAGTGCAACACAAAGAAATTATTCTATAGGTTTGCTTGTTTCCTAGGGTTCTGTCCAGATTGAACCAACTGGTACAAAATCATGAACTTGAGAAAACGCAGCGTGAACAAGCTTAGGTGTTGAAGTATTTTCTCTTCCTCACCTGTTTTTCCCTCTAGGTCACTTGAAAACACAAATAAAAGCAACTAGCATTTTAAAATAAAGTGAAAAGTTATAGAAAACCATCTCTAAAGAAGATACATTGAGACACTTACCTGTTGCCGTTTTTCAATTATTCTTAAATGAAATAAGCTATGCTGAGATAACACATGAAGATACATTAATACTTTGAAAGGTCTCTGTGGCTGACTTTTGCCTGTCATGTATGGTATCCATGGATTCTAGAGGGAAAAACTGCATCTACAAACAGAAACTGTTCCATTAAGCATGGTCACAACTGAATTTCATGCTTTGGATTCAGCCCAGCTTTGAAACCTGAGATCCATTCAGAAGGTGTACATGTCCTCTTTAGGCATCTGCCATTGAAAATAAACCACTTGGATGAAAGTGAATCAAACAACAAAACTTTAGCCACTTGGCCAACATACATCATCCCATGAAGCTGTTTCAACATGCTTCACTTCAATATGATTTCTTACCACAGTGCCAGTCCTGAAGTTTACTTACATTATAACAATCACATACACACACACACACACACACACACACACACACACACACACACACACTTACTAATGTATAGGCATACATAGTAAAGACTCCAAAGTTTTCAAATGAATGCCTGATCTCTTGAGAGTCTTTGATACTGAACTTTTAATATCTTTATTTAAATACATTAACATAATACACATTATTTAATTTATATATATAGTTATTTATATGTGTATACATGTAAACATATTTGTATTGTAAATAAATGGACAGATTATATAATATAAATAATGAAATAAATTTAAATTATATTTTATATTTAAATACATAATTTGTTATTCATGTGTATACTATTTTACTAATAAATTATGCATTATTCAAATGAAGTGAATTTTAAAAGATAAGAAGTAAATGAACAATTTTATTAAATATATTAATTTTATTCTATTCATTAATCATAAGTTAATAATTTTTTCTCAGATACTTTCTGAGTAAATACACCCTGTTTCTATATTTTGCACATATCAGTCAAGGGTAAAACAGAAGGCTTTCAACCCCTTTCTTACAAGGAGTACTTAGTCCTAGGGAGTTATAGATAGGTAACAGAAGAGCTGAGAGAGCCAACAGCAAGTGAAGACACTGTTCAGAGGTTTATAGCTGCAGATGCCTAGCACACCTGGGCTAGAGGCAGAAGAGAAGACAAGACCTTAGGGAGCAGCGTGGGAGACACAGCTTCACCAAGGGTCTGCTACAGGCAGGAGAATGGGGAAAGATGTTGTGGTCTCTGACTGCCAGAGCCTCCCATCAACAGACCTAGCCCTAGCCTTGTACTGATGTACAGGCAGCACAGGCTATAGGTCATCTCTGCTTAAATTCGGAGCAAAGCAGCCACATGGAGAACAGCAATGAGGCAGACAGTCCAGAACCTGCCATTGGAGCCTTCCTTTACTTGTTAAATCCCCCAGCCTCGGATTTCTACATCTCAACATAGCTCCATTCTCCTTGCAGGAATGCTGCTCTTTCCTTTGTTTATACAGCCATCTAGAACCTTGTCAATTACTTTACAAACACTCACACTCTTTCTACTATAGGTAATGCACTGTGTTCAGGGTCATAGAAACTATCTTTCCTTTTGAAAATAACTCTATTCGCCATTCTTTCTGAGGATTGCTGGGATTCTGTGTGTTTTCTACTTAAAGACTTTCTTTCTAAGCACTTGTTAAGCACAAACACCGTCTATCACTGATATCACTGAGCTACTTTTATAGCCCTTCCTTAAATTATATGTCCTTAAATATTGATTAAACATGTACACTTGAGTAGTGCTGAGCAAGTTTTGAGGACCTAGCATGCCTGGAGTCTTGTTGTGTGAGTGCCTCAGCTTCTTCATCTGTAATCATAATATGGACCTTATAGGGGTGTGTGTGTGTGTGTGTGTGTGTGTGTGTGTGTGTGTGTGTGCACGCGCGTGCACGCAAAGAACATAACATGCTCAGCAAATGATTGATTTTATTAATTACTCATCTGTTATACATCTCCTGAGTCACAAATCACGAAACCAAGTGATACAGGCCAAAGAGAATATATTTTTAAGATTTCTTTAAAGTTTAAAAAAAGCATTAGCCTGTCACAGTTGACATTTATGCAGGAACCTGCATTAGAGCATTGAAAGTATCTAGAAGGGTTGGGATGAGCTTTTGCTTGATCTGCAAAGTACATGTGGACCCAGGGTCAGTATCCAGAAGTGAAGCACACACATCCATGCATATACATGCATCCATGCATATACATACGTATGGTTATGTATACAAATGCCCATCTTTGGGGACAAAACTGGATTTGCCAGGAGTGGAGACTGAACTAAGCATTATTGGGTCAGTGGGACCATGAGACTATCTGCAACCTGCCCAGGGAGAGGATGGGGAGTTGTGGAGAAGAAAAAATGACCTGATGTGGTGGGAGGGGGAAGGGACCTTGAATGGGGATATCCAGGGATAGAAAAAAAAAAATCCAGAGGGAAAGCTGAACACAAAGTAATTTTATGTGTAGCAAATTATTTGCATTATCACCCTTGATAAGTCATGCTTGTGATTTTTATTTTCTTTATAGTTATTGTTAACTTATCAGCATTTTAAATCAATTTATTGTTTTTCTTGATAAATAAAAAAAAGCAAAAAACAAGTAAAATATACAAGTGAAAAAAAAAACAAAAACAAATGCCCATCTTTGAGTGTAAACTCAGTTTCCCTCAGAGCCACTCAGTGATGAACTGGCCTCAACAAGAATAAATTCCTGTCCCTGTGTGCTGAGGTTCTTCCACTATTTGGTTTGGTGACACTTAGAGATCTCAGTGTAGGTCTACCTATGTATGGGTCTAAATTACCAATCTTGTGTTTCCTATTACTTTTTAAAACATAATTCCTAGTCCCCTTTGTTCCTTGCTCGCTTTTTGGAATTGTTTTTCAATGTCTACCCAGTCAAACACTATGACCAGCTATGGCTGTATTATCAGTATCTCTTTGTGGATTAGTCAACAGAATTAAGCAAATTTAGAACAATTCATCTAGCATCTATAGTCCCTCTGGAGTACCAGTTACCTAAATCTCGCCCTTCTGGAAATTTCTCTGAACGAGTATTTTTCCACATTTTTATGCTTTTCTATTATTTTAATTTGTTTTTTGTTTGAACCTAAGTTAAAGAATTTTTGCCACGGGGCTGAAAAGATAGCTCTGCAGTTAAGAGCAGTCTCGTAGTACCTGAGTTCCATTCCCAGCACTCACAGAACTATCACTCCAGTCCTAAGGCAGTGATGCCCTCCCTCTTCCAATCTCTGAACATGACACACAAACATGCACTATGCAATACATTTGCATGCATCAAATAAAATAACCAGCACATTCTGTGCTGTGGTGTTCGTGCCTCAGTGTAATTCCCTTCCACACTAAATAATACCTTCTGTTTCAGAAGTGATGGTATGTGACTTCTGGGTTATTTTGTAGAAATATTATAGCCTCTGCATTTATTAATTGAAAAATCATTCTCTTTGACAACTGTTATGACACTCAACCTATGTAGAGCTGTGCATGCTGAGGAAGTAAGACCCTATCAATGGTCCAGTCCACTTTATCGCACTGTTAAAATGGGGATATTCTCATCCCTAGTCAAACTATCAAGTGATGTCAGGCTCATGTGACATCTTGACTACAAACCTTGAGAATCCCCAAGCCACAATAATTTCAAGAGCCATAAATGTGTAAGATATCCTTTTTGCTCTGTCTCTAAATTTTAGAATAATTTGCTACATTACTTCTATTTTTAGCCGTAATTGCTTGCACTGCTCCAAGTTTCTACATTAAAAAAAACTACTTCCAGTATAATAATGAATTTTTCCCCCAAATTAGTTCTGAGACAATAATCCTTCTACTGGTGAGCTTTTTGACCATTGCAAAGCACTCAGCGTTAGTTTACAGTAAATGGTAACTTATGTCTGTACTTTTCTTCAACGTGGAACTCTAATCATCTGGGGGACCAGAAAGGAGATGGACAGATGGAGAAGAAACTGAATGCTAGCCTACTCTAAAATAAATAAATTAATAAAAAATGCAGTACTGGCCCAGGAAAGCTCTCCCTGGGTTCCGCAGAAGAAACATGTTCCTGACCAGTGCCATGATGAACTTAGCAGGGCGAAGAGACCCACACACAGACCAGCCATCCCCCCCCCGCCGGGCTTCGGGGAGAAACATGGGTTCACCCAGCTCCTGTGGCACCTGGGCAGATGAGGCACTGTCATGGTGAGCAAACGTACAGTGTGTTACGGAAGAGAGAAAAAGGACACTTCATTCTATGTGGACACAAGCATATCTGAAGAAATAAAAGTGGTTAGAAGCAGGCTAAAGTGGGTGGCCTGATTGCCACTTAATGATACAGTGATGTCCATTCCTAGGCTGCTGCTGGGGAACCATGACTAGTTTCCTGGTCCTCATGTAGCCACAGTCTGTTTTGATGTCCGATGTCCTTGATATCATCAAAGACAGAGAGGATAGGGAAGTATAGAATTGGTTCTGCCTCTACTGGCTGCACCAATGGGAAGAACTGGACCTGCCCCTCACTAGCTATAGCACTCGGGAGAACAGTCCCTGTGCCTTGCCTGGACATTACAGTAGAGCTGACCCTGTAGTCAGAATCATGGATGAGCCAGCTCTGGGAGTGTTAGAGGAACATACCTGCTACTGCTTCCCTTGTTTGTAGTGTACTGGGGGAATGGTGGAGGGCATCTTGCCCATTCCCCTATTGCCTTGCTCAGGCAAGAGAGCTGACTCCTTTACCAGCTGCAACAATTGGGAAAGCAGGCTTTCTACCTTGTCTTAGCAGTACAGCAGAGATATCCCTGTTGATGTAGGCACAGGTGAACTGGCCTGAGAACATGAGCATGGGAGACCTGTCCCCATCCCTCATCTGCCATATGGTGGCACAGGCAGAGGAGAGATGCCCTCCTTCTATCAATACCTAAGACTGCTAGGAGAACTAGCCCTGAGGTCATAAGAGCAGGAGAGCTATCTCTGTCCCCATCAGCTGCAACACTCTGGAGAACAGGCCTTGCACTTCGCCTGGGCAACACCGAAGAGCCATCCCTGTTGGTGTAGGTGTGGGTGAACCAGTCCCCAAGTTGTGAGCAATGGAGAGCTGCCTTCTCTATTACTCATCTGGCATGTGGTGGCATGGGCAGATGAGAAATTTCCCTCTCAGCATTTGAGGCAGGTGGGAGAGTTATCCCCATTATATGTCATGTGGAGGCATGACTTGAGGGAGATACTCCCCCCTCAGATGAGTGGGGTGACCCTGAAGTCCTAAGAGTGGGAGAACTGTGTCTGTCCCTCATCAGAGTAGTAGAGTGGCCCCTACACATTGACTGAACAACACAGTAGACCTGTCAAAATCCCAAGACAATTTTTTACAGACCTTGAAAGAACAATACTCAATTTTATTTGGAATAACAGGAAAGCCAGGATTGCCAAAACATTTTTGCTCAACAAAAGAACCTCAGGAGGTATCACCATCCCCGACATCAAATTATACTATAATAATAATATTAGTAATAAAAACACCTTGGTGCTGGCATAAAAACAAACTTGTAGATCAATAGAATCGAACTGAAGACCCAGACATTAACCCATACACATATGAACATTTGATTTTTGACAAAACGGCCAAAAATATTCAATGGAAAAAAGATAATATCTTCAACAAATGGTGTTGGCATAACTGGATGGTAGTGTGTAGAAAAATAAAAATAGATCCAAACCTATCATCTTGCACGAAACTTAAATCCAAGTGGATCGAAGACCTCAACATAAACCCAGCTACACTGAACTTGATAGAAAAGAAAGTGGGAAATACCCTCCATCACATTAGTACTGGTGACCCCTTCCTAAATATAACACCAGTAGTGCAGACACTAAGAACAACAATCAATAAGTGGGATGTCCTGAAACTGAGAAGCTTCTGTAAAGCCAAGGACACTGTCAATAGGGCAAAACGACAGCCTACAGAATGGGAAGAGATTTTTACCAACCCTACAAGTGACAGAGGATTGATCTCTAAAATATATAGAGAACTCAAGAAACTAGAGCCCCAAACCCTTAAAAACCCAATTAAAAAATGGGGTTCAGAACTAAAAATGGAATTCTCACCAGAAGAATTAAAAATGGCTGAAAGGCACATGAAAAAGTGCTCAACATCTTTATACATCAGAGAAATGCAAATCAAAACAACTTTGAGATACCATCTTACACCTGTCAGATTGGCTAAGATTAAAAACACAGATGACAGCCTATGCTAGAGAGGATGCTGAGCAAAGGGAACACTCCTCCATTGTTGATGGGAGAGTAAACTTGTTCAGCCACTCTGGAATGCAGTATGGCAGTTTCTCAGAAAACTTGGAATTAATCTCCCCAAGGATCCAGCAATACTACTCTTAGGCATAAACTCTAAAGACTCACACTCATACCCCAAAAGCATTGGCTCAGCTATGTTCATAGCAGCATTATTAGTAATAGCAAGAACCTGGAAACAACCTAGATGCCCCTCAACTAAAGAATGGATTAACAAGCTGTGGTACATCTCCACAATGAAGTACTACTCAGCAGTAAGAAAAAATGATATTCTAAAATTTGTAGGCAAATGGATGGATATGGAGAATATCCTCCTGAGCGAGGTATCACAATTCCAGAAAGATAAGCAGGGGATGAACTCACTCATTAGTGAACTTTAAAAAAATAAAAATAAAAAGAGAGAGATGTCATTGTACACAAGAACTCAAGGCTAAAGCACAGCTAAATGACACAAAGCCTCACTTCTGCATTGATGGCCTCTGGCATGGGTGTGGGTAAGGAAAGACTTGTTTTCTTTAAGGGTCTGGCTACAGGGAGTTTAATTATGCTCCAGTAAGTAAAAGAGCAGCGTGAATGGGCGGTTTTGTAAATGGGGAGATCATAAGTGTGAGCATGATTCTTAGAGGTCTGATATCTGTGTTTGATGGGGTTCATGAATGTAAAAACATCAAATCACAAATGAATATTTAAAAAAGAAATACTATGATAAAAAAATAAAGAAAAAGAAAAAAAAGCACAATAAATGATTGGATACATTGTCCCTATATATTAAGGTTTTGTTCTGAATGTCAAACTCTTTCGTTAAAGAAGTTTGTTTTAATTTTTATAATTTATTTGATTATGCATTTTATTATTTAAAACAATTTTTTAAATTTGAATACATTTTGATTATATTCTTCCTTTCCTCGAAATTCTTTCAGATTTTCTCCCCCTTCCTTATCAACTCAATTTTATGTTGTTTCTCAGAAAATAAACAAAAAACTCAGTACAAGTAAGCAAAATAAGACATCACGTAAGAAAAAAAATACTGTAACCAAATAAAGGCACACACAAAAAATTCTTTAAAATATGGTAATATAAAATTTTATTGCTAGAAGAAACCTTTGAAGAAAAGAGGTTTTCAAAAGGATGAGAGTAAAAAATTGAACCAAGGATGGAAGCATTATTTTAACATCAGATGTTATAGGTTGATCAGGAGCATGATACCTTAAAAATTAAATTAAGCTTAAATTTCACTTGGCAAATATTAGAAAATGTGGAAAATGAAACATCTGTCTTATTACCAAGTAAATCCTATTTTTTTTCTCATTCTCAATTACAGAGTCCTAATGAGTAAATTTATCTAAATGGAGAATGTTTGAATAATGATAAAACTATAGGTTTTTTTTTCCTCCTTCAAAAGTCATTTTCTTTGTTTAGAAAATTGTATTTGCTAACTTACATTTTGTGGTTTTGCTCAAGTGTCAATTTCCCTGTAAAGTATAACTTTATTAAAATATATTTGCCTGTGGCCATGCCATCTTTAAATTTTACTTAATTTGCATGCACTTCATAGCTCAATGAAAAATCTAAAATGTCTGACATAAAGTCTATACATAACAATACTTTTGATTGACAGGAAGGTTTATTATGCATTGATGTGACATCATCTTTATGTATAACAATGACTTTTTGACTGACAACTAAGCAATGACAGAATTTCAGGTACCTTCTATAGATACCACTTTTTATAAGGCAAACTAAAATATCTAGATAATTGGCTGAATTTTTCAGTTTTCATGCCAACTGCTTGGCATGGGGTATGGAAGAATGTGATGAGGTAGTGTCTCATTTTTTACTTATTTTTGGTTCCCAAAGATAATATTTTGTCTCAGTAAAACAGTATATATTTCACCTCCTGTTTTTCTTTTGGTAACTTTATGTGTTAAAACTGTGCAACTTCAATATTTAATCATTGATTTTAAAAATAGTCACAGTTTACCACTAGTCTTCTGAATATATTCAAGGTCTTGGTGACAGCAAATCTTCATAGCGTCCTGCCATCTGTGTCATGATGAAGCTCATTCAGCAGCTGCATGCATGAACACCAGTGTACACTATGTCAATCTATTAATAGATATTTTAAGAGTGCTCGTCACATTGTCGACATTCACCAAGAGTGCTCGTCACATTGTCGACATTCACCAGGTATCATAAGTCACCGTTTGAGTACACCATTCTCAGGGAGCACCACCAGATAATTCACCATTATGGACTAACTAATTCAGAAGACTAAGAGTCCAGAGAAACGTGATTGCAGTGTGGTTTCTGCTGAAAAATGCAGGCTTGCTCTAAACCATGTTGATCAACCACAGAAAATCAGGTGAACAGCTTCATACCTTTACTACTAAGAATCTTCAACTGAGTATGAGCTAAGTTCTGCCTCCAGCTCTACTCTTTGACTTTACATGATCGATTGGGTAGAGGTGGCAAGATCTGTGCTAAACCTGAAAACTAAGTGTTAAAGCCAATACCACAGAGGGCATGAATGGCTGACTAAGGATGCTAATACCAGAGAAAAAGCTTTTACCAATTTGAGATGCATATTATACCACCCACACACATACAAATAAGACCCTTCTTTTTACAAAGGTAGTATTTATTTTACTCAATAGGACTATTGTAGCAATAGAGTACTTATTGTTATTCATTTACTTAAATAAATTTGCAAATTTTTAAAGGAGAAGACATCTAACACTTAAAGTCAGCTTTGTGAGCTGCCTATCACCACTGTAGGAAATCAAATTTTAATTTCATTAGTAATTAACAATGAAATCAACTTTGGATTATTTTTTCTCAATAGAAACTAAGTTCTATGTTATACTTTCAGAGGGAAGAACAAGCTACGATAGTCTATTTTATTTCAAGAAAATTTTGATGGGCATTTTAATTTAAAATAATGTTTCTCAATGATGTTTTGAGTAGAGACAAAATATAAATAAATGTCACAAATGTCATGCTGTGCTCAAAGACATTTTTACTATTTCACAGTGACAGTTGATGATGTATTCTTTTTAAATTACTATTTTTGCAAATATGATTATACCATTGCTTTCTTCTTTTTTCTCCCTTTAGACTTCTCCCATGTACCTCCTCTCCTGACATTGTTCAAATTTGTGGCTTCTGTTTATTTAATTGGTGGTGGTGGTGGTGATGGTGGTGGTGTATGTGTGTGTTTGTTGTGTGTGTGTGTTGTCTATGTGTGTGCTTGCATAACTATGCATGTTTTTAAAAGAGGGAAACAACCAATATTCCTATCCATAACCATAAGGGTGCAGTGTCGGAGATTTCTGACCCTATCTGGGCCAGAACTCAGACCTGCCTGTGGTCGCTTCCCCTGCCACTCAAATGACTCAGAAGCTTATATTAATTTTGTCCTGTTTAGCCTATGTCTCAGGCACATTGCTAGCTAGCTCTTTCATCTTAACTCAACCCACTTCCATTAACAAGCACACATATAACTATGCACACATAGATGCAGCAATGACCATATGTGGAAATTAATTTTTTAAAGAATTTTAGAATCGAATCACATATAGTTTGAAGATATCTTATTTTATACATATATATGTGTGCCTGAGCTATGTTTGTGCACCATATGAGTGCATGTTCTCAGAGAGGCTAAGAGAAGGTATAGGTTCCCTTCTCTAGGAACTGGAGTTGCAAACCATCATTGTACAGGTGTTGAAAGCCAAACCTTAGTTCTTTGCAAGGCTATCAAGCAAGTGCTCTTGATCACTGATCCACTTCTCAAACTACAAGAATAACATATAATTTAAATTTGTAGATACTTCTGTAAAAATTTTGAATAGATAAAAATTCTGACTTGAAAGAAATGGAGAAAATGGCTTAAATAATGGGAAAAGTTATAGCTCCATGGAGACTAACATCTAAGGGTAGTGGTCTTCATAATTTAAATGAATATATGGGGGCTGGAGAGATGGCTCAGCGGTTAAGAGTGCCGTCTGCTC
This sequence comes from Sigmodon hispidus, assembly GCA_004025045.1. Lineage (NCBI taxonomy): Eukaryota > Metazoa > Chordata > Mammalia > Rodentia > Cricetidae > Sigmodon > Sigmodon hispidus. The sequence continues at coordinate 514,955 of PVIH01000086.1, forward strand.
TTCCAGAGGACCCGGGTTCGATTCCCAGCACCCACATGGCAGCTAACAACTGTCTGTAGTTCCAGTTCCAGGCAAACACCAAGGCAAATAAATAAAGTTTAAAAAAAAAAAAACAATAAATGAATATATGATTTCTAGGCAAAGAGCACTCCACCACTTATCAAACTAAACCAAAAAAAAAAAAAATCAGCAATGATCTACATAGGGAAGTGTTTCCTCTCATAGCATGGTAAATTAATTTTGTTACTGAAATGTCATTATGTTGTCATATTCCCACTCTTGTCACTTATTCAAACATATCCATTTTTCTTTCATAATGTTTCATTGCTAGAATAATTGAACTTTGCAATTTTTATCTCAAGCTTATATTACTTAAAAATCTCTGTGTGCATTATTACAAGGAAAAGGGCACAGGCAGAGATAGGCCTTATTTAGCTTGCACGGTTTCTGATTGCATTGAAGCTCACAATTGATTATAGCCTCCTAACCTCTCTTTTCCTACTCATTACCCTCTTCATTTTATACCAGCATATCCAGCTATTAGAATATTTTTATTTAGGAGGCACAAAAGAAAAACACCAAGGAGGATTTAAAAGATAATATATTTTTGTTTTGATGTTTCAATTTAATTGTGGTTTGAAAATGCTGAACTGTCTGAGGTGCACTAAATATTCATTAGGCACTTTAGCTTTTAGTAAATTCTAAATGAAAATGATCCAGCAAAATTAAATTGAAATTTCATAGGTTACTTTTCAAGTATGATTCTAAAACATACATTAAACAAAATGCATTCATTTGAATGCAAGCATGTCTCTTTCCCTAGAATATGTACACACCCTAGGGTCTATTACGCTTTCAGTTCAATGCCTCCAAAATGTGTGTGGTATGGATCAAATAAATAGTTCAGCAGCTTTCATAAGCAAACAGTCTTACGGGCTGGTATATCCACAAACCTCTCGTGCTGTTTCTTTATGCTTCCCCACTTACAAAGGTTAATGCAAATTTCAGTGGAATTCAGGCAATATATTCTGCATTATTTTCTACATACACAAACCTGTTCATAAGGAGCCCATCAGAATTTATCCATGTGGATCCAACAGCCCTTTATGGACTTGTAGAAGCTAAATGTGCTCACATTTAAAAACCAGCCTTTCCTGTCAGCTCAGGAATAACAGAATGCATAGCAGGGAAGACTTTAAATATCATACAGCCTAACCTCCCAATAAAAAAGGTGAAAATTGGTTCACATTCAAAATAGACCCTGTCATTTCAAAATGTGTTTTATCTTTGGTAATATTCCTTGTCATAATGCATGTTTTACTTGGTATTAATGTAAGTATGGTAGCTGTCTTACATTTATAGATCGCATGATCCATTCTATTCTTTTTAACATTTAGACTGTTTGTATATTTAGAATTCATCAGTTAATCATGTGTTCTAGTTTCAATCCTGTCTGGACATCTCTGCCTTTGGAGATTTAATCTATATAGATAATGTATTTACTTTGTTTTTATAATCATTGTTATTCAGTATTTATCTATCTTTTTTAAAACAAAAATCTTCTGTTTTTTTTTTAAACACCCTTTTTCACTTAATAGAGTATTTTTAAAAGACATTTTACTTTTGAATAACTTTAAGATTTTTTTGGCGAGAATGCCAAAACTAGACTTCCTATACCCCCAAGTAAAATCTCCAGTGCCAGAAGTGGGTTAAATCTTGTCAAATCAAAGGCCAAAAAAGTTGAATAGAAGAACCCTCCTCCACAACATCACAGGATATTACCAAGGCTATTGATTGTTCTTCACAACCTATGGCTTAAGATAATACTTACATTATTGAACACAGAGAAGTTAAGCTGATGCCTAATTAGAAGCTTCATTCCTTCTTAGAATATGCAGTCTTAAATAAATATGTTTCTCAAACCTTGCCCTTTGCCCCTCAAGGCTTAGGAATCCATGAAGTGGGGGTAGAAAGATTGAAAGGGGCAGAGATGATGGACAATTCCAGTGAAACAGCATTTTCTAAAATGTATTTGGTGAACTTAGAGACTGGCAGAAGACCACACAGATAGAGTCACAAGACTGCAAAGAGAAAGTGAACACGAGATCTCATCCCATCAAGAAGTTATTTGCAATTGATAGTCATTGGCAAAAGAAAAATCAGTTTTCTACAACTGAGTGTCATTGGGGATATTAGCCATACTCCAAGAAAAGAAGACCCATACTCAGGAATAATGGCCAACACAAATGTTCTCCATGGTTTTTTGTTTGTTTTGCTTTGCTTTTGTGTGTGTGTATGTGTTGTAAATGGTTCTGGCCCATACTTTCCGGGGCCTGGATCAGAGGTTTGGTTCCACTTTCAGCCCCATTTATCATCAAATAATCACACACACTTAAATTATTGTATGCTGATTAATTTAGGGCTCAGGCATATAACTTGCTACCTCCTTCATCTCAACCCAACCCATCTTATTCAGCTCAATCCATCTTGTTCAGCCCTGTGGCTCGGTACCTTTTCTCAGAGCAACATTTCCTCTGTGTCTCCTGGCAGCTCCGGTGGCTCTGGCACCTGTGTCTGCCATCTGTGTCTGCTCTGAGATGTTTCTGAGTTTTCTTAGCCTTATAGCCCCACCCACACTTCCGTTTGCCTTTGCCCAATCAGTTTTTATTAAACTCATAGGCTAGGTGGAACAAATATTTACATTAACAGCATAATCCCACTCTGTGTGTGTGTGTGCGTGTGTGTGTGTGTACTTTTTGTTTTGACACTTTTTTATCTTACCCAGTTTTTGTTTGCTTTGATTTTTCTTTATTGTAATTTGTAATTTTTTTGAAAGAAAGAAAAAAAACATAATAAAGTTGGGAGGTAGGGAACTATTAAGGAGTTGGGAAAAGCTGGGAGTGTAAAACAATATAATCAAAATACAGTAGATAAAAATAATAAAAACCACTAAACATAATTCATAATTTCTATATATTTCTCAGTCAGTATCTGTGAACACTTATTAATATAGTTTATTACTTCTGATAGAGCAATATGAATACATAGTTGTTAGTTAAAAGCTAAGTTGCTCATATACTGGGTCTTTACCCATTTTTTTATTTCTGTCCTATGCAAAATACTGCATTAAATTTATTTGGTATGTCTCCTCAAAATTACTCTTGACTCTCATGGTTTCTCAGACTTTCCTTCTGCTGTTTGCCCTGAACATGACAAATAATTAGGTCAGTTGTTCTATAGAGTGATCTTCACTCAGGATTCATCTTATCTTACTCACAATTAAGCTGAGATTATGTATTTTGGAAGGAAGATGTGGTTTGAATGTAACTGGCTCTCCATGAACTTATAGAAAGAGAGCGGCACTATTAGTTGGTATAGACTTAGAGGAAGTGTGTCACTGTGGGGGCCAGGCTGTATGGGTTCCTATGTTCAGGATACTGCCCACTATGCTAGTCGACTTCCTGTTGCCTACAAGATGTAGGACTTTCAGCTACCACATCTGATGGTATGCCCCCATACTCCCTGCCATGATGACAATGGACTAAACCTCTAAACTTTTAAACCCCAATTAAATGTTTTGATTTCTAAGAGTTGCCATCGTCATGCTCTCTTCACAGCAATAGAAACCCTAACTATGACAGGAGGTATAGAAGTTAAGTGAATTTCTGGCCACAACAGACATTCTATCAACATGATTATCACTGTTCACATAACTATAGTCTCCTGATAGAAGCAACATTTCTTAAGCTTATCTCTTAGAGTGCTACTTTCCTCAAGTTCCCTTTCCATACTAGACTCTTAAAACAGCTCAACCACATGCGGTCCATGTCAAAGCAGGGAGAAGCTACATAAATTATTCAGATTTTATCAAGAAGCTTCAGTTCTTAATGGGATCAAGATCTGGGAAGTAGTTATACTTAGTACTCCTGGGATGTTATTTTTTTTCCAGATACCCTCAACTAACCCAGAAAGGTTGTATTGTGTATTTGTGTATAATATTTATGTTTTCTATATCTACACACACACACACACACACACACACACACACACACACACACACGATGTGGAAATGTCTTTCTGTATGCTATGAATATCATTCTTCAAATGAAGGAACTGTTTTGGCCTATAGCAGTCATCATAGTAGTAGGCAGGAAATCAGAGCAAAGGTAGGAGGAGGGCAGAGTCAGACAGAGATGCAATCCAGGTGCCTAAGAATCAACATCTAACAAAATAAGTAAGCTAGAGGCAATGTGGAAAAACAAATTAATGGAGATGGGTTGAATTAAGATGAAAGAGCAAGCTAGCAATGTGCCAGAGACATAGGCCGAACAGAATGAAATTAATTTAAGTGTCTACATGCTTTTTTTGGACTTTGGGATTGTTGGTCCAGATAAGCAGCAGCAGCAGGTCCAAACTCCAAGCCAGAAACCACTTGTTACACACACACACACACACACACACACACACACACACACACACACATGAGAATCATGCCCTCCCGATAATTTACTTAGTTTTTTCACTTCCTGCAAGCCTTATAATAATTTTAGATTATTGAGGCATAGGAAAATCATCTTTATTGACTAAGGTATAGTATATATTTCTACAGTAGTTTAAGTATTGATATTAAAGGTATATTTTTCACACTCAACATCCTATCCTGGAATCCTACAACTTTCTAAATTATTTTTCATTATATTATGTTTTCTTTGTTCATGTCTCCTACAGCTATTGGCCAAGGTACTATATTATGATCTATCATTATAGTATCAGCCATTATGATTTCATAGCTTAATATTTTATCTTTTCCACTATCCCAACCTTTTCTACCCACTGATCTTTTGACAATCTCTGCAGTCTGTCTTTTTCATGATGTGTTCAACTGAAGTCATATAGTGTTTTAATTGAGGTTTTTATTGCTGTGAAGAGACACTATGACCATGGCAACTCTTATAATGAAAAGCAATGAATTGAAACTTGCTTACAGTTTCAGATGTTTATTTCACAATCATCATGGTAAGAAATGCTGCTGGTATGCATGCAGACATGATATGAGACAAGGAACTGAAAGTTCTACATCTTAATCTGTAGGCAACAGGAAGTGACCTGTGTGTTGGGCATATCTTGAGCATAGGAGATCTCAAAGCCCACCCCCATAGTGACATACTTCCTTCAACAAGGCCACATCCCCTAATAGCACCACTCTCTATGGGAACATTTTCTTTCAAATTACTATATTTCACTCTCTGGCTTCCATGGGCTTGTAGCCATATCATAACACAAAAATGGATTCAATTCAACAGCAAAAGTCTCCATGGTCTATCATAGTCTCAAACTTATTTAAGTCTCAAACTTACTTAAACTTACTAAAAAGTTCAAAGTTTCTCTCCAAATTTATGCAAACTCTTAACTGTAATTTTGTGTAAAATCAAAATCAAACAGCAGATTAGTCAGATACTTCCGGTATATGATGGCACAGGATATACATTAGTACTCTAGAATATGATGGCACAGGACATACATTAGTACTCTAGAATATGATGGCACAGGATATACGTTAGTACTCTAGAATATAGGGAAGGGAGCACAGTAAAGAAATAATGTATCAAAGCAAACCAAAAATGACCCAGGCAAGCTTGAAACTCTGCATCATCATGTCTGATGTCAAAATGCTCTTCAGATCCTGAACTCCTTTTAGCTTTCTTGACAGCAACACACTTCTTTCTCTTGGACTGTTTCCTCGCCTGTTAGCAGCTCTCCTCAGCAGGTATTCTATAGCCCTGGATCTTCAACATTTTGGAGTCTCCAAGACAACCAAGCCTTTGCAGCTTCAGACAATGGCCTCTCTGGGCCTCCATTCAGGAACATGCCTGCCACATGCCTGGCCTCAGCAGCTTTCCATACTCACTGAAGAAAATTATACAACCTGTTTTTTCTATCCTTGACTCTAAAGCCAGAACCAAATGACAGAGGCTGCCAAGTTCTGCTGCTTACTAGGGCTGGAACATGGCCCTTTCTTCAGTTATGTCTTCGCCAGCTTTCGGTTCTCAATGGTCACCTTCATTGCCTAAGCTTGGCTGTCCTGAAACTTGACCTGTGACCAGGCTGACCTTAAACTTAGACATCCCCTGTCTCTGTCTCCTGAGTGTTGGGATTAAAGGCATACAAGTGTGAACCTAAACTGTTCTTTCACACCTTTTCACAAGTTAGAACTTATCTGAGTGGGGTCTTTCCCTGAGGTCACCATTCCCTTTATTCCATTTCTTAGTCTATTTATTTCCTTGAACACGATTCTACTTCTTGGTGCCCCTTTTCCTCAATCTGTATATTTCATATTTTTATTTATTCGGCTTGATCCTTTTCATAACAAATCTTCATTAGAGTTAACACTACTAACCACAGGACAGAGTCTTTACTAGACTGTTTGGAGATTTCTGCCAATAGATTTAATTGAAACTCTTTCTTCATGTTAGCCCTAGGCCTACTCTTTGGACAAGGGGAAAAAAACCAAAAACACCACCAAGACAACAACAAAAAATCACATTCTACAAAATATCACAAGACCAGTCTCTAGGCTACAAACTAACATTCTTCTCATTTGAAATCTAGTGATCTAGGTGCCCATGATTCAAATCACACTTACTACCACTCTTTAATTTTCCTACAAGGATGATCCATTAAGCCCCACTTAAAGAGGTAACTACTTTTCGATTTCAAAGGTCCAAAGTATTCTATAGTCCTTCAAACAAAAACACAGTCAGGCTAATTACTGTAATATTCTATTCCTGCTACCATCTCCTCATTTAGTTAGGGTTTCTGTTGCTATGAAGAGACATCATGACTATGGCAAATTTTTTTTTTAACCACCACATATAGATTAAGATGTTTGAAAAGATGACTTTTTTTAAATGTGACTGTGAGTACTTAAGATTCATCTGTGTCTTTTGCTGCTTAGTATCTCATTTCTTTTTATTATGGAATATTCATGAGATGGATACCACTGTTTATGTTATTATAAGACTATGAAGGACATTTAGCTTTTTTCTTTTTTTTCTTCTTTATTTATTTTCTATTTATCAAGAAAAAAAGTAAAATGAATTTAAAATGCTGATAAGTTAACAATAACTATAAAAAAGATAAAAAACATAAGGATGACTTATCAAGGGTGATAATGCAAATAATTTGCTACACATATATATACTTTGTGTTCAGCTTTCCCTCTGACTTTTTTTCCCATCCCTGTATATCCTTATTCAAGTCTCTTCCCCCTCCTGCCACATCAGGTCATTTTTTCTTCTCCACAACTCCCCATCTCCTCCCTGGGCAGGGAGCAGACAGTCCTATGGTCCCACTGACCCAATAATGCTTGGATCAGTCTCCACTCCTGGCAAATTCAGTTTTGTCCCGCCTCCCTCAAGAGTGAGTCAGGTGCTCCTATAGTTGGAGTGGGATCCGAAGGGTCAGTCCAGGGGGTTTCAGATCCCAAGCTGTTCAGTGGTTGTGGTTTGCTGCTTGGGCATGTTTGTTTGTTTGTTTAGAGACCACTAATGAGTGAGTACATCCCCTGCTTATCTTTCTGAGTTTGTGATACCTCACTCAGGAGGATATTCTCCCAATCCAATATTTTTCGGGAGGTTTTTAATGACAGCTTCAATTTCCTTAAGGGTTATAGGCCTGTTTAGGTAATTAATCTGATCTTCATTTAATTTTGGTAGATGGCACCTGTCCAGAAAGCTGTCCATTTCTTCTAGGTTTTCCATTTTTGTGGAATACAGGTTTTTAAAATATGATCTGATAATTCTCTGTATTTCCTTGGGGTCTGTTGTTATGTCCCCCTTTTCATTTCTGATTTTGTTGATTTGAACACTCTCTCTCTGTTTTTTGATTAGTTTGGCTAAGGGCTTATCTATCTTGTTAACTTTCTCAAAGAATCAACTCTTAGATTCGTTGATTCTTTTTATTGTTCTTTTTGTTTCAATTGTATTGATTTCAGCTCTAAGTTTGATTATTTCCTGCCATCTACTCCTTCTAGGTGAGTTTGCTTCTAATTGTTCTAAGGCTTTCAGCTGAGCTGCTAGGTCTCTAGTGTGGGATTTCTATAGGTTTTTCATATAGGCATCTAGCGCTATGAATTTTCCTCTTAAGACTGCTTTCATTGTGTCCCACAAGTTTGGATACATTGTGGATTCATTTTCATTAAATTCTAAGAAGACTTTGATTTCTTTCTTAATTTCTTCCTTAACCCAGAGATGGTTCAGCTGAGTGATGTTTAGTTTCCATGAGTTGGTAGGCTTTCTTTGGGTTTTGATGTTGTTGAACTCTAACTTTAGGCCCTGGTGGTTACAGGCCCGATATGTTACAAGGGATTATTTCCATTTTTTTGTATCTGTTGATATTTGCTTAATGACCAATTATATGGTCGATTTTGGAGAAAGTTCCATGAGGAGCTGAGAAATATGTATATTCCTTTGCCTTTGGGTGGAAGCTTCTGTAGATATCTATTAAATCCATTTGCATCATAACCTGTTTTAGACTCCTTATTTCTCTGTTGAGACTCTGTCTGGTTGATCTATCCAGCGTTGAAAGTGGGGTATTGAAGTCTCCCACTATTAGGGTGTAAGAATTGATGTGGGATTCGAGCTTTAGCAGTGTTTCTTTTACATATGTAGGTGCCCTTATAATAGGGGCATAAATATTCAAGATTGAAATCTCCTCTGACCAATTTTTCCTGTAATGAATAAGTGACCATCTTGGTCCCTTTTAATTGCTTTTAGCTTAAAGTCTACTTTGTTAGATATTAGGATTGCAACCCCCACTTGTTTCTTAGGAGAATTTGACTGGAAAATCTTTTCCCAACCCTTTATTCTAAGCCTGTGTCTGTCTTTGCAGTTGAGGTGTGTTTCCTGTAGGCAACAGAAGGATGGCTTCTGTTGTTGTATCCATCTTGTTAGTGTGTGACATTTTATAGGAGAGTTGAGACCATTGATATTAAGGGAAATTAGTGACCATTGATTCATATTTCCTGCCATTTTTGGTGGTAACTTGTTTGTATTTCCTTTCTCTAGGGTATTCTTCTGTGGAATTATTGATTGTTTGTGATTTTGTGTGTGTATCTGGGGTCCTTATGTTGGAGTTTTCCCTCTAAGACTCTCTGTAGTGCTGGATTGGTAGATAGATATTCTTTCAGTCTGACTTTGTCCTGAAATACCTTGTTTACACCATCTATGGTGATTGATAATTTTGTAGGGTATAGTATTCTAGTTTGGCATCCATGCTGTTTAAGCGTCTGTATAACTTCTGACCAAGCCCTTCTAGCTTTCATCGTTTCCATTGAATAGTCAGGCATTATTCTGATGGGTCTGCCTTTATGTGAGAGTTGGCCCTTTTCTTTTGCAGCTCTTAAAATTTTTCCTTTGTTCTGTATGTTTTGTGGCTTGATTATAATGTGACGCGCTGACTTTTTTGGGGGGTCATATCTATTTGGTGTTCTGTAAGCTTCTTGTATCTTTATAGGCATTTCCTTCTTCAGGTTAGGGAAGTTTTCTTCTATGATTTTATTGAAAACATTATCTGTGCCTTTGATCTGGTATTCTTCTCCTTCTTCTATTCCTATTATTCTCAAATTAGGTCTTTTCATGGTGTCCCAGATTTCCTGAACATTTTGAGTTACGACTATTTTAGTTTTACTATTTTCTTTGACTGATATATCTATTTGAGCTACTGAGTCTTCCACTTCAGAGATTCTATCTTCCATCTCTTGAACTCTGTTTGTTATGCTTGTATCTGTGGTTCCAGCTTTTTTCTTCAGATTTTCTATTTCCATCTTTGCCTCATTTTGTGCCTTTTTTATTGCTTCTATTTCAGTTTTTAATTCCTGGCATGTTTCTTTCATAGATTCGTTCATCTCTTCCAATTTTTTGTTCGTATTTTCTTCTATTTCTTAAGGCTATTTTTCATATCTTCTTTGAGAGCTTCGATGATCATCAAAAAGGAATTTTTGGTGTTGCTTCCTTCTGTTTCCTCTTCATTGCTCCGTTCAGGTCTTGTATTTGTAAGATCGCCACTTTCTTCTGGAGTTACCTTGTTGTTCTTTGTATTATTATGTAAGTTTTTGCACTGACGTTTGCCCATGGCTTCAATGGTTTGTATTATTATGTAAGTTTTTGCACTGACGTTTGCCCATGGCTTCAGTGGTCAGTTGTGGCACTCGGGCTTGTGTGCCTCCTGTCACCTCTCTGGGCGGGGTCTGAGTCTATCCTTCAGGGACCCTAGTCATTATCTGTTCACTCAATTGGAGGTGGAGGTGGATAGCTTTGCAAATTCCCTCAGCAGCAGCTGTGGGTATGGTGACAGGGAGACTTTATCTATGCCTGTTACAGAGTGTGCTGGGACTCACTCTGCAGACAGCACCCGGTCTGCTTTTTTCTATTTTGTATAATTATTAAAAAAACTGTTGTAATCATACATATCTGGGTTTTGGTAGGGACACTAAGTAATTACAGATAGTCTATTATACTCTGTAATAACCTGTATCTCAAAATGTTTAAATAATTTTGCATTTCATTCATAAAGATAAGCATCATAACTGCTTATTTTTGACAACACCAGTATTGTCATGTTTAGAAGTTTCTGTTATTGTTCATTGCTGTGGAGTTAAGCTACTGTACACCATCAATATTTCTCATTGTAAATATTGGTTTAATAAAATCCTGATTGGTCAAGTAGCTAGACAAGTAGTAGAGGTAGGGCAAGCAGATGGGGAGAATTCTGGGAAACAGAAAAGCAGAGGGACAGAAACCAGCAGATATAGAAGAAAAAGACAACAATGTTGCTCTGAGAAAAGATACTAAGCCACATGGCTAAACAAGATAAGAATCATGAGTTACTTTAAGATTACGAGCTAGCAAGTAATATCCCTGAGCCACAAGCCAAACAGCTTATACTTAATATAAGCTTCTGCATGTTTATTTTGGGACCAGTCTGTTGCAAGATTGTCTGAGTGGGACACAGACACATCTGACTACAGTTTGTTGGCTATTTTAATAAACTTTGGATCTTCCATTTTATTCAGCCGTTTAATGAATCTATAGCAATACCATGCTGCTTTGATTACTATAGCTTTAAACCTTGAAATTGTATAATGTTCTTTGCTGTCCCTGGGTCTTCTGACTTTCTACTTGAGCTTGGAGAATGGCTGTTAATGTCCAGCTAGCTTCCAGAGAACTTTTATGAGATATGTTTGATTTAAAGAATAAGCACAGTGAAGTCTATTTGATCTGCATTCCAAACCTAAAAAAACAGTATTGGATCACACACTTTATGAACAAGGAATATCTCCCAACGTATTTGTATCTTCTTCAATTCACCACTCTTACAGTTTTTCACCATAGAGCCTTGATATAATTTGTCAGATTGAAACTCAAGTATCTTTCTTCCTCCTCCTCCTTCTGCCTCTCTTCCTTCTTCTCATTCTCTTCTCCTCTCCTACTCTTTTCCTCGTCTCTTTATTTTTATACCAGTATAAATGTTTTCTTTTTAATTAAGTTATTATTACTTGCTCTTAATCTTATTAGTCCAGGCTAGCCTCAAAACTGATATTTACATTATGCTTGCCTCAAAGGCATGATCTTCTAGCTTTGGTCTCTTGAGTAATTATGTAACACCAAATTAGCTTATATATTTTTCTTTTTTATTTCAGATCTTAATCGTTTCTTTCCCTGTGTGTAGGGAAGTATTCATTTTTACATCTACCCTGTGACCTTACTGGTTTCATTTATTAGATTCGCTTGTACGCTTTTATTTAGATCTTTTCTTTTCTTTTTAGTAAAAGCTTTGAGATTTCCTAGGTGGACAGTTAATTTTTCTGCAAATAAAGACATGTTCTTTTTCTTCCTGTTCTTATAAATGTTACTTTATTTTCTTGCTTAAATTTATTGGCTTACCCTTCTAGTTTGGGTGTGTAAGACAAAGGATTCTCTTTCTAACATCCAATGTAATGAAACATGAGTTTTAGTTGTTATTAGATGAAATTTCAAAACCACATATTGGGGAAAAGGCTGGAATATCAGAGAGAGGAAACAGACCATAGTCAATTCTAATCCAGCCAACTTCTCAAGGTAAAAGCTATCTTCCCGAGTCCTCAGCCTGCTTAGTCACTTCTGCAGAATACCACACCCTCTGCTTCCTTAATTCCCTTCTTCATCCACTTCTTTCACTTCTGGGTTTAACTCTGCATCATAATTCTAGAGCTAATATTAAAGGTGTGTGCTACTACTACTTGGTAGTTAGCCTTGAACTCACAAAAACACAGAAAGTTTTCTGTCCCTGGAGTTATGGGGTTAAAGGCGTAGGTCACTATTCCCGGTATTTCTCAAGCTAGGATTAAAGAAGTGAGTTACCACTCTCTGACCCTCCTGGCTTGACTATGGGTGGTTTTATTTGCTGATATTCAAGATTGATTTTATTAAGTATAAAATATATTACCATATATCCCCTTTAGTGTCAAAAATAAAAAAGGTTATAACTAACATAAGAAAAACTATATACAATAGGAACAATAATTATATGCAATATAAAAAAACAATAATTACATGAGTAATGAGTAATATCCAGTCTGTTAATAATTGATAAGTTCAAAGAAAATATTTCATTATTCATCCTATTTTGGTGAATTCAAAGGATTGTTTTGTAAATGGTTTTTGGCTCAGACTTTCTGGGTTAGAGCAGAGGACCCACTCTCAGTCCCAGTGGCACTTAAGTCCAAATAATCACACAGACTTATATTATTTTTATGCTGATTGGCCTAAGGTCTAGGCATATTAATTTGTTAACTTTTTTCCTGTTGTGTGTTATTTATTTATTTTATATATATTTTCTTTTTTTATTATGAAAAAAGTCATATTTTTATCTGTGTGTATCCTTGTTCAAGCTCTCTTCCCCGTCCTGCCCCTTCCCCAACCCATCTTTTTCAGCTGCTGTGGCTCTGTACCTTTTCTCAGAGCAGCATTTCCTCTGCCTCACTTGGCAGCCCCAGGGACCCTGGCATCTGTGTTGGCTCTCTGGTGGCTCTCTGTCTGGCATCTGTCTCTGTTCTTCCTGTACTCAGAGTTTTCTTAGCTGGGTAGCCCCTCCCCCTGCCCACATTTCCTGTTTGCATTTGGCCAATCAGCTTTTTATTAAACACATAGACAGGACAATTATTTAAAATATATAACAAATAACCCCACTACAGGATTGTACCTAATTCACTTTGTATCTAACTTGTATTACTAACTAAAAACTGTATTTTGATGTGTCTTACATTTACATAATTTAACTTCTAAGTGAGTTTCTTTTCTTTTCTTTTAAAACTGCCACTATAAAACTATAAAACTAGCTCATCTTCAACTACCTCAGAGACCCAAGAAGGGAATAATATTAATAAAGTAAACAGCATGGGCAAGCAAGCAACTTTAAAAAATGTAAGAAATGAAACAGTTGGCTGCCTGGATAGTAGTCAACCAAGGTTCTTCTGTATTATTGAAACATCCATCTCTAACCTACAGGCCTAGCATGTCTGACAGACTTCCTGTGAAGCAGAATATTCTCAAAGACCTTTCTAGCTTGTCTTGGCAAGGTTTGACATTTTCTTTATGTGTCTCCTGCTTGTCCATTTTGAACATCATAGTGTCAGCAGTCAAGGCAAGAATACTTTCTTGCCCAGTGGCTAACTTTTGTCACAAAGGTCAACTTCATATGGAGTTTCTTTGATGTCCAAAATCTTCTCTGCTGCAAGGACCAGATGTCCCATTGTCATAAAAATAATAAGAACCTATATTATTAAAATATCTTAAATGTCATATTTTATGGATCTCTGAAGTGTTTGAAGAAGAGCTGTTCATCAAAATTATATATGTTTGATCTTGAAAATATATCTAATATGACTATAAGTTTGATTGTGATGTCTAACTACTAACTTGAATTTCTTTATGTCCTAATTATTGTGTAAGAATAACTTTCACAGACTAACAATTTATATTACATTTTTAGATGAACTGTATAGGTACAGTTCCTTAAACAAGCATATGTACAGTAACAAAATTAATTTCAACTTTATATCAATAAATAAGATTTGTATACAACATACAAAAATATCTAATCCAATGTTTTCTATATCAGCATAATTTCCCTCCCCAATGTAGTGATATGTTACATATTTAATAAAACCAGTCTGAAATATCATACAAGAAATCTACCCACAGTCAATCCAGGAAGATCAGAGAGTGGTAACTCACACCTTTAATCTCAGCAGGGGAAATATCTGGAGTGATGACCTAAGCCTTTAATCCTAAGAGATTCGAGTGTGAGGTCAGCTAGATTTACAGAGTTCCAGGATCCCAGGCAGTCAGTGGTAGTATTTTGCCTTTAATTCCATAACTCCAGAGACAGAGATCTTTCTGTGTTTCTGTTAGTTCAAGGCTAACTACAAAATAGTAGTAGCCCATACCTTTAATCTTAACCTGGATGTGATACAGCTGGGAGAAGAAGGTATCAAGGCAGGAGTAGGAAGACAGATGAGACATTAGAAGCAATGAGGATTGAGGCTGAGGAAGCTGGAAGATTGCTGGGTAAAATTTGACTGTGATGTTTCTCTCTTTGATATTTCAGCTTTTCCCTGATATCTTGCTCTGAGTTTCTTTTAATACAACCATAATTTATGCAGCACCTCAAGAAGTTGGTCTTGGGAGACTTCTATGCCTCTGTCTCTGCTTCTTTGTTCTATTGTTTTAGCCTCCTCCTTCCATCATGTTTCCCCACTGTAAAAGTGGCCCAGCCTCCAAAACAGCAGTAGCCATATCTAACCTGTCCTTAGGAGTGATCTGGTTACATGATGACCAGGAATTTAACATTTATTTTATAAATGGTGAGTTCACACCATATGTAATGATTGCTTCCTTGACTCTCCTTAATTCTAACATTTGTACCAGAGCCCATCTAACATCTGTACTATTTTTATCATTTTGCAATTTCTTCAAGGTTACTGGATATATTGTTGGCTGTTTGATAACTTTAGGCTGTTTTCATGTAATCTTAAAAGACATTACTGAAATTGGTTCTTTATACTCCTCTGTTTGGGTTTTAATATCTTTGTGTTCTCTCTTAACAGGCTTTTCTAAGACTTTCTTCTTGGCATTCTCATTAACTGATGTTTAAAATAATAAAACAGAAAGAATACAACTAATAATATTCAAAATAAACCATATAATAAACATTATAAGGGCAATCTCATCTACTTTATCTTTTCCTTTACTGGTCCCAATATCAAATTGTCTAGAGTAAGAACAAAGAAAGCCCAAACACTTTCTATTGCCTTAAACAAATTCTTCTTTTTTAAAAAAGAAAAATCTGACTTACTTACCAAACTTGTTGTCAGTGATGATTCAGATGACTGTGAAGTGTGGCAGCTACCTAATGGTTAGAAGCCCAAGGAGGGGCCCAAAAATAGAGAAAAAATTCTACAACCCACCAGGAGAAGGAGACCACTGTCTCAAAAGCTTACCCAGATGAAAGTAAATAAAAAACCTGTGTGGCCAGCCCTGCCTAAGCCTGAAGGCTAATTCAGAACGGAAAGCCTAGCCAGCCAGTAATTCCTTTTCCAGCTATGTGTTACTCTGGTTGGCAAGTAGCTTTTTTGGGAATTCATGTCTCAAAGTTGGACACCAAGTGAAACACAAATTCTAGTTGTTATTAAAAGGAAACTCAAAGTCAAATATTGGGGAAGAAGCTGGAGTATCAGAGAGAGAAAACAGACCACATTTCTAATCTAGCTATCTTCCAAAGTCCTCAGTCTGGCTAGTGGCTTCCACAAAATTCTACACCCTCTGCCTATACTTCCTTAAATACCTAAGAAGTTATTAACAACTTTGTTTTAATTAACAAATTAAAGAAATTAACCAAGTCATTTCATTTCTGGGTTCAATTCTGCAGCATAATTCTAGAGTTAAGATTAAAGATGTGAGCAACTACTATTTGGTACTTAGGCCTTGAACTCACAGAAACACACCAAAAAAATCTCTGTCTCTGGAGTTATGGGATTAAAGTTGTAGGTCACCATTTTGTCTTTTCCATGCTAGGATAAAGTCATGAGTTACCACTCTCTGAACCTCCTGGCCTGACTGTGGGATCTGTTCCCTAATATTCCATACTTATTTTATTAAACATATCACCACAGTAGAAAACAACTAGCTTTTCACTGTATAGAATTTGTATAAAGTATGAAGTATAAAGTGTGTCACGTTGAACTTTAAAGATTTTTTTTTTTTTTATCAAACTGGCAAAGTTCTCATTGATTCATTTAATGCTGTATCAATAGAACATGGGCTATTTTTGTCATTGATCTAATAATATTGTTAAGTTCAGTGACTAATTTTTTTTTCACACAAGCCTTTCACACTTAGAATAAATCCTATTGGAACATTCTATGTGATTCTTACCCTCACTGCTCAAATTGGCAAATGATGAAAAATTTTAATCCATGTTCAGAAGAAATACTGACATTCAATTTTCTTTTCTGTAAAGGAAAGATTTTAGCACTAGTTTAATTCTTATAAAATACAATGAGTTTTGGAATATTCTCTTTTTGTTCTTCAAGAGATTTTGGAGTGCTTGTAAACTCCCAGCCTTAAATGTTTGGTTACCATCACTGGAAATAATACCATCTTGACATGATATGTTTTTTTCTTTACTTTTCTCTTCTTCTTCCTTCCTTCTTTATTGCTAAAAAGTTGTGAATCTCTAATTCAATTTTTAAAATAAAAACCTACTAAAGTAATCTCAGCAGTATGTATGTTACAGTGAGCCAACACATTGTATTTGTGGAATCTGTGAACAGGGTTGCCCATAACTTCTTTTCTTTGTCGTCTTGATTACATCCAGTCAGTAGCAATTACTTTTTCAGGGATGAGACTGGTATTCATAGTTTATGTCACATCTCTCTTTTCTTACTCTGATTTTTGAGGTTTACATATTGATTTTGTTAGGGTTTCTATTGCCACGAAGAGACACCATGACCAGAACAACTCTTATAAAGAAAAATCATTTAATTGGGGAGGCTTACATCTTCAGAGGTTTAGTTAACTATCATCATGATATGGCATGGTGCCACACAGGCTGAAATAGTGCTAGAGAGGTAGCTGAATACCTTACATAATGACTTGCGGACAATAGAAAGTGGGCTGTCTCACTGGGTAGTGCTTGAGTATAGGAGACCTCAAACCAACCCCCACAGTAACACACTTACTGCATTAAGGTCACACCTACTCCTACAAAGCCGTACACCTCCCATAGTGCCACTGCCTTTGGGGGCCATTTTCTTTAAACTACCAGATTTTCAAGGAACTAGCATTTTGTTTCATTAGTAGTTTTTACTGTTTCTTTTCTTGAATCTCATTTCTTTCTGCTCTGATTTTTTGTGTTTCACTAGCTCACATTTTCTTCTTCTTGAGGGTAGCTTATCATTGGTCTTAAAAATACTAACATTAATATTTTATATTTTATTTGTATCACTTGGTACATTTACATTAATTTTAATTGTTTATAGTAATAGTTATTTCTCCAGTCTTATTTTGTCCTTTATATATCTCTATAACTTTTTCTACCCATTTTTTGACATTTTAAATTTTTTCTCATCTTGCTTCTTCCTTTCCAGTTTAAATTTTCATTTTAATTGCTTAATTTAGGAAGTTAAATTTTTAACAGTGTGAATCACTTATGCAAAATAGAATACTGTAAAGTTAATATTTTTGTTTCTTTTTAAGTAATCCAAGAATTCATCACTCAGCCTTTCTCACTTCCATGGTATTACTTGGGACATTTTCACTCTACTGTTTTCTTAATATTTTACACTTGTTATTTCACTTTTAATACTTATTATAGTTGATGGAGATATGCATTTACTTATAAATTTATCACTTTCATTATTTCTTTCTTTGAGAATAATTTTCTTTTTACTCTTGTTTGTGGGGAGTTAAGAGCATGAATGCACATCTTTTAGGATTTTACTTAACAAACTTCTCCCAATGGCAAAAATATATCAGATCTTATATTCTGGGATTTTTTTTTTTTTAATTTTACCTCATTCTGAAGAACATTCTACTGCTTCGGAATGTAGGTGGACAGCTGTCTTGTTCCATTTCCTTTAAAGTATCTCTGTTGTAGAACGTTTTCCCAGACCCGTTTTGGGTCCTGGAGATTTGTGCCCGGAGTTTGTAACCTGGTGCAAGCATGGGGGCTGCGGTTTGGAACCTGGTCTGCGCGCCCGCAGCTTTTGTCTCCCAAAGAAATGAAATCACGTGCTTATATCTTTTACACTGTTTGGCCCATACCATAAGCACATTATTAGCTAGCTCTTTCATCTTAATTCAACCCATTTCTATTGATTTGCCCACCATGTGGCTCCCAGCCTGTGGTTGGCCGGTACCTCTACATGTCTGTTCCTCTTCAGGGGTCGGAGGGCGACTAACTTAACTCCACCCTTCTACCTGCCTGGCTGCCTCTGATTCTCCACCCACTTCTACGGTGCCTTGGATGGGCCCAAACAGTTCTTTATTTACATCATACAGAAAACATTCTACCACATTTCCTCTTTTCTGTCTAATTAAAAAGGAAGGTTTCAATTTCCATATAGCAAAATTACATACAGAACAGCTCTCAAATAGGAATTACAGCCACAATATCCAGTCTATTTGTATTCACAAAATTAAAGAGAATATTTCATTATCTACCTTATCATTGTGAGTCTAAAGTTTCATATCTAATATACCTTTTAAACTAAAAAGAACTATACCTACAATTATTAAACCTTCAACCACATCAAAGACTACAGAAGGATATAGTATTATGCAAATAAACATTATCACGGTATGAACCCGCCATGAGATATGTTTTAAATGAGGTTTATTTTGTGAGAATCACTTACAAAACAGAGAAGGTTTTAAGAGAAAGTGAAGGGGTAAAGTTGCAGCACGCCAGAGCGTTTCTAAGGAAAACTCCTCACCCACACACCACACCACCTAACTCCCACGCCTCCGGCCCAGAACTGCTCACCACGCACCAGAACCCACATCACCAGTCCAGCAACGCACGCCTGCCTCCGTCTTCCAGCACGCCCTTCTTTCGACGTTTTCCCCCAAGTCAACTACGCTCCGCCTGGCTCAGCACTCCTGCGCAGTTTAAATGCATAGCTTCGGATTTCCCGCTACATATCTCAGTACTTTTTGATTTCTATTTTTGTTGTCTGAAGAGTCTACTGACCATCTAATTCAGGAGCCAATAAATCTCCTACATTTGGATCACTATCTGTTTGGGGAAGTGAAGTTTTATTGGAGTGCAAGCAAAGTTAAATTATTTAAATATTTTCTAGAACTGTTTTTGCTACGATGTTATAATTGAGTATTTGTAAGAGACCTCATTGATCTCTGAAAACAACTGATCTCTCACTCACTTCAGTAAATTTCATTGATTCTTGATCTATAGTATCTATTTAAAAAAAAAACAACTTTATAAGATGTCATCTCTATAATTCTCAGTGGCATGTTACTGTAACTTTTCTAAGTATGGACTTTTTGCTGAATGTGTGTACCTTCAGAGCTTATTAAAAATATAGATCATTGTCCGTACCTGCTTTTTGAATGCATTACATACATTAAACATATCTTATAATCTGTAATTTTTAGTTGAAACACCTGCATTAACACACAGTCTATACAAGGAATAGTACATATTAGAATTGTTTGACACCTAAGGTTGCATTTTCCAAAGAATGTCTGTTTGCTCCTGTCAACTCTTGGAAAGTCTAAGTGGTCTAGGACCATTTCAAAAACAGACTTATTCATTACATGACGTTGAATGATGTAGCCAATGTAAATTGATCTATAAAGCCTTGAGGCATAGCATTTTTATTTTTTACTTTTTTTATTTTTTATTTTTTTCTTCTTCTTTATTTATTTTGTATTTATCAAGAAAAACAGTAAAATGAATTTAAAATGCTGATAAGTTAATAATAGCTATAAAGAAGATAAAAATTATAAGCATGACTTATCAAGGGTAATAATGCAAATAAGATTGCTACACATATATTTACTTTGTGTTCAGCTTTCCCTCTGAATTTTTTTTCCATCCCTGTATATCCTTATTCAAGGTCCCTTCCCCCTCCCGCCACATCAGGTCATTTTTTCTTCTCCACAACTCCCCATCCCCTCCCTGGGCAGGGAGCAGACAGTCCTATGGTCCCACTGACACAATATGCTTAGTTCAGTCTCCACTCCTAGCAAATCCAGTTTTGTCCTCCAACTCTCAAGAGTGAGTCAGGTGTTCCTATAGTTGGAGTGGGATCCCAAGGGTCAATCCAGGGTATTTCTGATCCCAAGCTGTTCAGTGGTTGTGGTTTCCAGCTTGGGCATGCTTGGGGTTTTTTTTCTTGTTTGTTTGTTTAGAAACCACTAATAAGTGAGTACATCCCCTGCTTATCTTTGTGAGTGTGTGATACCTCACTCAGAAGGATATTCTCCGAATCCATCCCTTTGCTTGCGAATTTTAGGATATCATTTTTTTTTTCTTACTGCTGAGTAGTATTCCATTGTGTAGATGTACCACAGTTTGTTAATCCATTCTTCAGTTGAGGGACATCTAGGTTGTTTCCAGGTTCTTGCTATTACAAATAATGCTGCTATGAACATAGTTGAGCTAATACCTTTGGAGTGTGAATGTGCATCTTTAGGGTATACACCCAGAAGTGGTATTGCTGGG
>PVIH01000087.1:0-105782 GCA_004025045.1 Sigmodon hispidus
ACAGAGGGGGCTGGAGAGATGGCTCAGAGGTTAAGAGCACTGACTGTTCTTCCAGAGGTCCTGAGTTCAATTCCCAGCAAAACCACATGGTGGCTCACAACCATCTATGATGAGGTCTGGCGCCCTCTTCTGTAAAACTGTATGCATAATAAATAAATAAATCAAAAAAAAAATTTAAAAAAAAAAAAAAAAAAAAAAAGAAAGGGAACAGAGACAGGGCAAAGGGGGTGGGAAAGGGACCAGACCACTTGCAAGACCCCTTACTTTATACATTTTGTAAAGATGTCACAAAAAACACAAGAGTCAAGAACAAATCCAGCAAAATTCAAAGCATAGTAATTGAACTAATTGTATATTGCACCAGTGGCTTAGACAAAATGACATTTTTTTTGTGCGATTTTTAAACCAGAGCCATTTGCCTACTCATTCTTAGTGAAGGGGCATAAGAGCAAAGGGGCTGGAGAGATGCCCCAGCAGTAGCACACTTGTTTCTGCAGGGACCCTATGTTCAGTTCCCAGCACCCAGCTGGAAGCTAACAATTGTCACCCGGGTTTTAGCGTCTCTGATGCTCTCTTCTGGCCTTTTCAGGTCATCCCAGCACTCAGGAGGCAGAAGCAGGTGGATCTCTGTGAGTTCCAAGACAGCAAGGGATATATAGAGATACCCCATTTTTTGGAACAACAAAAACCCCACAAAACACAAAAAAATTATACAGTGCTCTGTCGGTATGTATGCTACACACCAGAATAGACAACAGATCTCACTTTAGATGGTTATGAGCCAGCATGTGATTGCTGGGAATTGAACTCAGAACCTCTGGAAGAGCAGCCCATGCTCTTAATCTCTGAGCCATCTCTCTAGCTTACCCAAATCTTAAAAAGAGTACTCAGAAGCCAACACTGAAAGGGTGTCATAATGGCCAGAGAGACAGAGAAGCAGGTAGACCTGAGTTTGAATTCCAGAACCCACAGTAAAAACAAAGACAAAGCTGGGTGTGTTGGTACACACCTTTCCCAACACCTGGGACACAGAGGCAGGTGGAAGTCTGAGTTTGAGGCCAGCCTGGTTGACAGAGTGAGTTCCAGGACAGCCAAGACTACACAGACAAACACTATCTCAAAAAACAAAAACCTAGAACACAGTGAGGCAGGCACAGTGAGAATGGCTTTTGATCTCAGCACTGGGGAGGCAGACACAGACAGGTCCCCTGGTTTACCTGGCCAACCAGCCTAACCTAATCTGTGAGTTCCAAACCAAGGAGATACTCTGTCTCAAAAAACAAAACCAAAACAAAACAAAAACCAATGAGGATTTCTCCTGAGGAACAATAATAACCTCTAAACACACATGCAGGGATGTGCATACCACACAACACACACACACACACACACACACACACACACATCTTAACACTCAGGAAATAAACAGCATCAGATGTTGCTTGTCTTTCATAGGTACCTCTGCTCTGTACTGCTGATATTTGGGTAGAACATTCTTTGTCTACCCAAATCATTCTCTGTCTTGTAGGCTTTTAAGCAGCATCCCTGACCTCCTATCAGATACCCACATGGATCCCTTCCCTAGCTGCAGTAACAGACAATGACTAGATATTGCCCAAGATCCTCAGGGAGGCAAAATTGCTGCTGCTGGGAACCACTGACTATAGATAACCTTAGCAACCCACGTTTTATTTTAAAGCCCGGTGAGCCAAGACTGTAGAAAGAGAAGTAGACCAGTGAGAAGGCTTGGCTTTCTCCACAAGTCTAATGATTACAGTTGATCCCAGAGCCCCCAGTAGAAGATAATTAACTACCAAGAGTTGTCCTCTTACCTCCAAAGTGCACGGTAAAACAATAAAACATTTTTAATTTTTTAAAAAAAGATCTGATTTTATTTTTTAATGCAGGGATGTATGCGCACATAGTGCAGGTACTGTTAGATGCCACAAGAGGGCATGAGATCCTCTAGTATTGGGTGGTTTCATCAACCCAACCTGAGTGCTGGGAATAGAATCCAGGTCCTCAACAAGAGAAGCACAAGCCATCTCTCTAGCCCCAATAATAATTTAAAAAAATTAATGGGAAAAAAGAAAAGAAAGAAATAACCAGAATTCAGAGAGGTGAAGGAATAGATGCCTCAGCAGAGAAACCCTGAAAAACACAGGGGCTGTGTGTGGGAACCCTAAAGAAGCTGGCATGGCTGAAGTCCAGGGGCAGAGGCTGAAGAACACAAGAGGACCACAGAATAACAGGAAAGCCAGGCCATTCACAGGACACTCTGTTCCTTACCTCAAATAACTCAGCACAGTGATCCCAGACACACTGTGACTAAGGAAGAATTCTGTTCAGTTTAATTGTTGCTGATGCTGTGACAGTCTATGGTACTCAGAGGCAAGCCCATTGACATTTGGGTAGCAATGTATGTCAGGAGTCTCCAGCAATGGGGTCTAGGGAGAGGGTTCAGTGTGAATCACACCACCAACATGAAGACCAGAGTGCAGATCCCCACCATCCACATGGGCTCCAGGCAGACTTGCTGGTTGTCTGCATCCCAGCACTCATGAGACAGAGAAAGGGTGCCCATGGCAAGGTGGCTAGCTACAGTAGCTGGAACTGGCAAGGTCAATACCCAAGGAGGAGAGGGGTCAGAGAAGGTAGTCAGTGTCAACTTGAGCAAGGCCTGGACAAGCAGCTCCATAGAGCCAAGAGATGGGGGACTCAGTGTGGGGAGAGTCATGCTGCCCTCTGCAAAGCTGTAAACAGAGAAACCAAGTTTACCAAGCTGCCTGAGGCTTTGAGAAAACAATCCTAGAACCCTTGGCCTCCTCCTCCAGACCCCGATAAAACCATTCCAGATGTCTTGCTTTCAGAATAGGCCCACTGTGGGCAGGAGGTGGCTTCCCAGCCACAGCAGTGTCCACATCCTGTCAGTCAACATCTGGGGCCCTGTGCCCATCCAGCCAGTCTAGACCTCCACATGCCAAACCCTGCCTTGATCAGCAAGACACTCACAAAATGTTTCTGCTAGACAAAGTTAGATTCACCCAGACAACCTAAATCCGTCCTGCTCCTGACCAGAAGAAATACCTCAGAAGTTACACTCCTCCTCTGCTCAGGCTTCTCACTAGTCTGAAGTAACCCTTCTTCCTCAGTCCCTCATGGCCCATGTGGGAGTTAACCTCAGCTGTCTTAGGTTCATCCCACCCCACTCTGAAAGTTGTCTGCCAAGCCACCACAGCCTCCTGGGTCTTCTGCCTGAGACCCTCCCCACATCCCAGTCTCCTCAGGCTGCTCTCTCCTGCCTGATACATTCTCTTTTCCCTCAGGCCAGCTGAAGGGCCTCCTCCATTTGCTACATGGCTGGTGGATGGGAACAAGCCACTGTGTCCCCCTGTTAGTGGGGAGCAGGTCTCCTCCCACCTTGACCTTAGGGTATAACCCTAGGGCGTGGCCTTGGAACCAACTTAAGATCTAAGACATGTATGTGCACAGCTCAGCTCTGTCTCTCCTGCTCTTGGATAGGGAAGACCTGAGGGGCAGTGTGAAGCCTCTCAGGATCAGACCAGCCTTCCAGGAACAGAATGACTGTATCTGTGAGTGTTTTCCTTTGAACCCTTTAATAAATAATCTTTCTATTATTTCTACCCATGATTTTCTTGAATTAAGAGAGTGAACTTCTGTTTTCCCCATGGCTCAGTGTCCATCACTCACATCTGGGGCTGGGGTGCTGCTGCTGGACTGAGAGACAACCATGTCACAGCAAGTCTCCATCAGAGGCCACCGATGTCTGCACTGGCTGTAAGGTTTGCTTCCTTTCCTGGAGAAGCCTTTGAGGGTGGGGACAAGTTCCCAGGCCCTGAGGAGGGGGCTGGGCATGAGTGCCCTATGCTGCTGGTACCAAAGGCTGAGGGTCTCACACCAGACTTACAAGACCCTGGGCTTCTGCACTTGTGCAGGACCTCAGAATGGGGTGGGGCCTGCAGCTGGTGACCTGTGCATTCTGCACCTGAAGGAATTTCTCCCACCAGGAGCCTCAGCACTGTGGTGAGGCCCAGGCTCACTCCTGGGGTGTTTTCAGCTGAGTCTCCTTACCGACTTTCTTCACAGGCCGTTTCCATAAATGGCTCTGGACACATAATTACTGGTCCAGTCCTCAGCTGGCTCCAGACCCCAAATTAAAAGGGAACACCCGCACAGGCTACCACATCAAGCCTGCCGAGGTAAAAAATAATTCCCAGGAGATGTGAGCAAGGGTGCGATTCCTCCAGAAGGAACCCAAGTAAGAAGTGAACTGTGGGAATGTTCCAGAAAGATGTGGTCATGATGACACATGCCTGCTTATTTCCCTATCCCATGATTCACTTTTGGAGAGACCCCCATCAATGGGTAGGTGTGTGGACACAGTCTGAGTCAGAACTGGGAAGGTCCTCAGGATTGGGGTTCAGAGGCAGGGAAACTGAGGCAGTTCTCATATGAGCTCAGGGTAGTGTGATACCAACTTTCAGACTCAGCCATGTGAAATGAGTAGCTCTGGACTTCAACAGGTGGCATGTTGGGTTGGAGGTGATCCCCAGTACGTTTTGTCCACAGGATCCTATTAATGTCTATTGAATCCACGTTCCTCCTGCTGGTCCTGTGGAACTGGGGGTGTCGGGAGACACTCAGAGATATGCTCACTACTGGAGTCACAGAGATGGAGACACTGGCTTCCTCCCACTCAAACAGCTTTCTCTGTGTTCCCTGACTCTTACAGGGCTGCCTCCTTCCTCTCTGCCAATGTACCCTGAGCATCTGCCCATGGGGGCTGCAGGACATGGGGGAGTGAGAATCATGGAGAATTTGGGTCATTTCTAGGTTGTTTCCCAATAACAAGGAGAAAGAGGGACTACTTGTGACCCTAACTCAGACAGAGAAAGCCAAGCACCCCAGGAGATGTACCATGCAGGCTGGGACTTTATCACAGGGGGGCTTGCCTGTCAAGGATAGAAGAGTTGGGCTGATCAGGTGTGTAGAAATATTGCCCGCTTCTTTTAAAACAGGGGTGAAATGTCTTATCTAGTCTCTAAAAATGGAGGTGGGCATGGGTGAAGCTCAGTGATTAAGGGCATTTGCACGCATGCACAGTGAATGAGAACAAGGATATGCTTTTTTTTTGGTTTTTGGTAATGGAGAATAAATTTGGTGCCTAATACACACTAGGCAAGGATTCCACCACTGAGCTACATTCCTTGTCTCCTTTTTTAAAGACTTGTTTTTATTACTTGTAATTGCACGTGTGCACGTCTGCCTGTGTGTGGGTCATGTGCACTTGAGTGCAGGTTCTGACGGGGCCCAGAATTAATTAGATCCCCTTGGAGCCAGAGATACAGGGGGCTGTGAGACATCTGACATGGGTGCTAGGAACAAAATCAGGTCCTCTGGGAGAGCGGCAAGCTCTGTACCCTAAGCCACCTCTCCAGTTCAGCTTTTCTCTTCCTTCTCTTCTTCTTTCTTTCTTTTTTTTTTTTTTTAAACTTTATTTATTTATTTGCCTTGGTGTTTGCCTGGAACTGGAACTACAGACAGTTGTTAGCTGCCATGTGGGTGCTGGGAATCGAACCCGGGTCCTCTGGAAGAGCAGTCAGTGCTCTTAGCTGAGCCATCTATCCAGCCCCCCTCTTCTTCTTTATTTCCTTCCTTCCTTTCTCTTTTCCTTTCCTCTTTCCCCCTCTTCTTTTTCTCATTTTTTTTTCCACACAGGGCCTCAGTAAGTTTCCCAGGCTGGCTTTGAATTCAAAATGCTCCAGCCTCAGGTGCCTGAGTACCTGAAACTACATACCTAGAACAGCTTTATTCAAACCCTACTTAAAGAGCAAAATCTTCATTAATAAAAATAAAATGAAGAAGGAATATCTGTGGGCCATTCATGCAACTCAGAAGTTAAGAATGTGGATGATTCTCAGAGGAATTCATGGAAGTGAATAGATGACACACTGGGGTGGCCACACACTGCATGATCCCATTTCTATGAAGCTTAGAAGCAGGCCAGGGTGATAGGGGTCACAGTAGGTGCCTAGGGGGACTGGCTGGCAGAAGCAGGATTCCCAGAGGCACTCATTATCTGCTTGTGGATGGTCTCAGTTTTATGTAATGAGCCTGTGAAACTTCTGTGATGGCACCTGTATGGGCCTAAGTACAGGAGCAGATGAACTGCTGTGTGGCCTTGGGAATATCACCAGCCTTCTCTGAGCCTCTCTCCCGAGGCAGTACTGTGAATTCAAATGCAGGAACAGATGTGGAGGTCTGGTCGTGTGTGCTGCTGCTGCTATGATCTCACTCAGCCCTGGAAGCCCCTTAAACATGAACATCTCCATTTCACAGAGGGGGAAACTGAGGCTCAGAGAGGAAAGCCAGATCACAGCATGGCGTCAGGATAGGAACTCTCTGTGTGAGTCCCAGGCCAGAGCCCTTGACCAGGCCCTTCTCAGGTTCTCTTGTTCCCAAATTAGGGGTGGGGTGGCTGTATGTCACCCCTGACAACCACCTTCATGACACCTGTTGTCTCCCACTGGAAGGTCATCTCTGAAAGGATGTAGGCAGTTCCTGTTCAGTGTGACATCCCCAGCAACTGGCGCCAGGAGCCAGGCCTCCCAGCACATAGTAGGTACTGTGTGACTGCTTGTGGAAGAAATGGATGAATGAATGAGCATGTGAGTGAAGAAATGAAGGAACTCCTTGGTGAAGAACCAGAGGAAGTGCCCGAGGTCAGTGGTGAGAAAGCATCACCCTCTAGGTCACGGGGCTGGCAGGGACAGAGCAGGACCAAGGCTGGGTCTCCTGCTCCCTCAGATGGGGCCACCACAGTTCACTGCTGCCCCTGCCCTCAGCCTTTGGGGCCTCGGGAAGAAAAGCTCCTGGGCAGGGAAAGGGCCACAGGCTCGTGCAGATGGCTCCGTGTGGTCCTGTGTGGACTCTGCCTGCTGGTGCTATTTATGCCTCAGTTTCCCCATCCAAAACACAGCCTCCTGCCTGTCCACTGACGTGAGCAGAGCTGGTTCTTCCTGCCCCTTTCCACCTTTGGGAAGGACAGAGGGCCTGATGCCACCCAGCCCAGGGACGGGATAGTGAGACCAGCAGGTGCCAATGAAGCAGAGTCAAGGATCAGGGCTGGGAGGCACCTTGTTTTTCTGATACTATCACAGCAGACACAAGAAACAGTGACACAGTGACAGACCAGCAGGGACTAAGGGTGGGTCAGGAGGGGACAATGGTAGGGTCTGATGCTGTAAGGACTGACTTAGCTCTGAGCACAGGGACACCAGGGACAGGAGTCTGCTGTCACAGGGCTCTACAAGGTCACAGTCTGACACCCTGAGCTGCTTCTGCTGCTGTTGGTGGCACACTGGTTCCAAAGTCCTGACCTTCATTTAGGCTCTGGCCTGGGCTTGCCAACAGAAGGCATCTGGATACATGTCTGACACATGGGGCCTGGTAACCACCAGGGAAGCAACCATTCTAAGAAGAGCATAGTGGCTCATGCCTTTAATCCCAGCACTCAAGAGGGAGAGGCAGGCAGATCTCTGTGAGTTCTAGGCCAGTCTGGTCTACATAGTGAATTCCAGGACACCCAGAACTACATAGTGAGATTCTTGTCTTGGAAAAAAAAAATCAAGATCACTCTAGCTGGGAGTGTTTACTACTGTGGCCAGTGTATCAATATAAAGACGATGCTCTGATGGGTCACTCACAGTGAATCTGCACTCAACAAAGACTTGCTTGTTAATTCCACAGGTCCAACAGGCAGTGGTTGGGGTGTGTGTGGGGAATCAGGCAGCATGGCGGGGAGGGATTTAGAAACCATTGCCATGCATGTGGCCTAAATGCTATGTGTCCCTGCTCCTGCTATTTATCCTTTGGGGGGGGGCATGGAACAGGTTCATGTGCTGTTGCCCCAGCCAATCAAGAATGGAAGGATGTGAGGCTGGAGAGATGGCTCAGCGGTTAAGAGCACCGTCTGTTCTTCCAGGGGACCCGGGTTCAATTCCCAGCACCCACATGGCAGCTCACAACTGTCTGTAGTTCCAGTTCCAGGCAAACACCAAGGCAAATAAATAAATAAAAGTTTTTTTTTTTTTTGTTTTTTTTTTTTTTTTTTTTTTTTAAAAAAAAAAAAAGAATGGAAGGATGTAAAGGTTAAAGGGGAACTTGTCTTCTAAACACTTACACACAGCCTTTGGTTGGTGTTCTGAATCTATTTCTAGGTTTCAGAGTGCCTGAGACAGAGACACTGATTTACTCCTCTTCCTCTGTCCCTCCTGTCTCCCACTGTCTTTCTTTCAGTGGACTCTGCTGTTACTCTGATGCTCTGGATGGCTTTAAATATATGATGTAGCCCAGGCTGGCCTTGAAGCTGTGACAATCCTCCTGCCTCAGCCTCCCGAGTGTTAGGTTTACAGTTGTGATTCACCACATGCAGCCACACAGGCTTTATACTGCTATATTTGCAAAGCTGGGCTGGGGATTTGGCAGGGGCCTGGCTCCTGTTCACACTGGGGGGACCCCAGTTCACATTCTAACTGAAGGGAGGCTGCCTTTCTGCTCCTGTTCATCTGTCAGTCAGTCATATAATCTTGAGGACAGGTCACTAGGGGTTCCATTTATTCATTTATTTTCAGACAGGGTCTCACTATATTATAGCCCCAGCTGGCTGGCTTGAAACTCATAAAGATCCGCCTGCCCCTGCCTCCCGGGTGCTGGAATTAAAGTTGTGTATCATCATGCCTGGCCTAGACGTCCCATTTAAAGGGACAGATGTTAGGATCAGAGACAAGGGGCTCCCCTAAAGTTGCACAGCAGCAGGTCCTGCTCTATTTACAACAGTTCCCACCAGAGCTGTTCATGTTTTGACCATAGGATGGGGGTGGGGTGCAGAGCATGGGCTGGTGATTCATTCTGATCAGCAGCTCCTCTGGGGACATTCTTATGCAACTCTATCCTTAGTTCTTAGCCCTGAGCCCCAGGTCAGCCTGTCCTAAGGATAGAGAGGCAGTTATAGCCCCACATGTGGTCTGTCCTAAATCCCCACCCTGTCCTCTAAGCAGAAAGGCAGTCCATTGGCCACACTCCTCCCTGGAGCTGGGCTATAACTAAACAGCTGTCTTCCTACTGTGCTGTGCTCTACTCACCAGCTCTGCATGGGAAAGAGGCTCTTCCTGCCTTTAGGTCAGAAAACAAGCGGCCGAGGACACACACCCTGCTGTTCCCCATGTTCCTCTGCCCATTTACCCTATCAAAAGCTCTTCCCATCTTGGAGGGAATGTCACCAACCTGAACACTGGCTGCAGAGCTATTTCAGGGCAGTCACTGCCTCTCTGTGTTTCCCTGCTCAAACCTGAGCAATAGGAACAGAAGCTGTAGCTGCTCACCTGAGTGCTAGGAGGGTAAGCTATGCTGTGCAGCAGTGGTGACCAAGACAAGGTCTTCTCCTTGCTCTCAGCTCAAGGCCTGGTACTCAGACTGTCCCAGCCTGGGTTTGCTTAGCCCCCCCCCCCCACCATAAACAGGAGTAGAACAGATGGGGACCTAATCAATTGTGATGAAAAGGTATTCTGAAAAAGTATCTTTTGGACTGGTAGAGGTTGGGTTTGGAGAGATGGCTCAGTGGTTAAGAGCACCTACTGCTCCTTACTTCTATAATTTTGACTCCAGTTCCAGAGGATCTGACACCCTCTTCTGTCCCCATGAGGCATTGCATGCACTTGATACACATACATATATAAAGGCAAAACCTTATATACATAAAAGACAAATATTTTTTAAAGTAGGTGATGCAGCTGGGAGATTGTTTAGGAGTTAAGAGCACTGGCTGTTCTTCCAGAGGACTTGGATTTGATTTTCCAGCACCCATATGGCTGGAAACACCCACAAGGCTGTAACTACAATCCCAGGGGATCTGGTGCTGTCTTTTATCCTCTTCCAGAACCAGGCATGAATGTGGTGCATAGACATATATGTAGGCAAAGCACTTATATACACAAATTAAAAATATAGAAGAGTAGTAGGAGAAGGTGGCCCTGAGGTTTAGCATTATAGGGAAAAAGGAAGAGCCACCTACACTCACTTTTGGGAGAATGGACTCACAGCTGCCCCTTGGACCATTCACTGGCCTGGACACTCACTCCATGCCAGACCGAAGTCCAGATATTGGGGCCCAGTCCCACAAAACTACAGTCATGGTCTGAGTGTGTCCACTCCACCTCCTGACAGTGCACCCCACCCACCTGCTTCGTGCTGCACAGAAAGAACAGGCCGTCAGGGCGTATGGGTCAGCTCTGGTCACTTTGATGATATGACCACAGGTTTCCACACTGAACTTTGTCCCTCTTTTCTGGGCTGCGTTTATCACAATGACAGCATCACAGCTTCTGTTTACTCATCAGTCTTTCCAGGACCAACCGTCTTCCGGGGACCTGGGCCTAGGGGATCTGGGCCTAGGGGATCTGAGCATCACCAGGTTCCCACTCCTGGGTGTTTCGGTGGGCAAAGACCCTGGAATTCGCAATAGCCCTCAGACCCTCCAGTCCTGACCCCTCCAGTCGCCTCTTTCCCGTGGTGCTGTTGCATCCTGCCTTCCTTTCTGGGGTAGGGGGTGGGAAGAGAGGGCTTGAACTGCCGGAGAACATCATCCCCAGTTGCCATGCCCACTCCGCATAGAGACTGCTGTCACCGGGGCGGGACGCGGGGGTGGGGGCTCAAACTCACCCATATTGACGAAGCTCATGACCAGGTCGGCACGGCCCAAGTGAGGTTGAGGGAGCCCGCCGTCGTCGTCATCGGCCATGGCGTGGTAGAGGTCCAGCATGAAAAGGGGCGCGGACGCTGGCTGCCGTGAGGCGGCGGGTGGCTCACGGGGTCGGGGCCGCCCAGGCAGCCCGAGCACCGCCAGGATCTCTCTCTGCATATCTCGACGTTCACGCGCTCCCAGGCGACGCTGGGAACAGGTATGTGGGGGCCGTGGGCCGTGGCCGCCGCCCAGAGCGCACAGAGCCAAGCCTAGCAACCAGAGCGGCCCGGGACGCACGGCCATCTCGGACGCTCAGAGGATGCGCATCCACTTGCAGCTAGCCGGGTCCGGGC
The DNA here is from genome assembly GCA_004025045.1 of Sigmodon hispidus. NCBI lineage: Eukaryota > Metazoa > Chordata > Mammalia > Rodentia > Cricetidae > Sigmodon > Sigmodon hispidus. Next base: position 11,116 of record PVIH01000087.1, read on the forward strand.
GCGACGCACCGACAGCAAGGACCGAATGGCCCAGAGGATCCCCTGAGTTCGCACCTGTCGCGGGCAGTTCTGCAGCAGCCGCACACCACGCGCTCGGCAGGCGGTCGGTGAGCCCGTCGGTGCCGCAGAGCAACTTGGGCTCCCGCGGCCGGGACTCTGGAGTTTCGAGAGCTGGACCTCCTTTGGCCTCACAGACTGGCTTGCGCTTCCTCGGCCACGCCCCTTCCCGGGCCAACCAATGGGAGCTCGGGGGCGTGCCCGAGCGAGGACTGACTCCTACGGGGGTGTCTATGCAGCTTCTGCTGCTCCGAGTGGTGGGGGTGCCAGGTGCGGACCCCGACGTAAGTAGCAGGCTTGCTGGGAAAAGACCTTTAGGGGTGTCCTGGCTCCCCATCCAGCTTCCGGGGCTCACGCCGAACTGCGTGTTGAGACGTTGGGGTCTCTCTGAAGCGGGAACCTGCACCCTGGGGCGGGTGGGATCCTGAGTCCCCGGGCAGTGGTGGGACCCGAAGCGTCGCCCTTCTCCTCGATACAGCGACATAGATGGAGCCTAGACATAGTTCCGGCCGGCCGTCTGGGCTGGATTGGTGCCAGCCGTGCCGCGAGGGTGGGGCACATTCCGTTGCCAGCAGCGGCCAAGGCCCAGCCCCCGCTACTCGTCCCGTGCCAAGCGTCTTCTCCACCCGGATCCCGTTGCTGATCCAACGCCGGGTGGGTTCTGGAGCCCTCCCTAAGGGAGTGGAGAGTGGGGGGCGGCAACTTTGCTTAGCTCCTCACTTGTGACAGCCTCTAGGTGCTTGCAAGAGCCGACCCGGGAAAACTCCCTGACTTACACTTTTCTGCGCTCCCGCCTCTCCTGGCTGCTGCCACAGCTTCGATTACTGGTCCGTCTTAAAGGTTCCAGCGGCCCAAGTGGCACCTAGCTGAAAGGAATTGACCAGGAAAGACAGAAGTCAGTGGGAGGACAGTGCCCAGCACAGGGAATGACTGTGTTAAGGCTGGGAGTGTCATAATGGGCAGGTAGCAGCGCTTAGAGGCCTATTCTTAGTGTCCACACACCATAATGGGGCACACCGTGGTCTTTTCCTTCCTTCCTTTCTTTTTTTTTTGGCAGGTTCTCACTATGTAGCGTTGGCTGACCTGGAACTTGCCCTATAGACCAGGCTGGCCACAAACTCATAGAGATATGCTTGCCTACATCTGCCTCTGGAATTAAGACGTGTGTTACTTTTTTTTTTTTAACAGATGAGGAAACTGAGGCACACAGAGGTTAAGTGCCTTACCTCTGGTCGCACAACAGACCTCAACTGTTGAGCTGGAGGTGAAGTGTTGCTGCTGGAGGGGCTTCCAGGAGAGAGATCATAAAGGGCCCTGCAGGCCCTACATGAGGACTTGGACCAGTTATGGATTCTCCAGTGTGGATTCAAAATAAAAATCCAAATAAATGTATAATGATCATGGAAATAAGCTGAGGTGATCCTTTTCAAAAGTTTGATTTTTCTTAAATGTGTACACTTCCTGTGTACAAGTGTCCTGTCCTCTGAGGTCAGAAAGGGGCAGTGGATTCCTTGAAACTGGAGTTACAGCCCATTGTTGAGCCACCTGATGCTCTGCAAGAGTAGTCAAGTGCTCCTGACGGCGGAACCATCCCTCCTGCCCCGTTTCAAGTATCAACTAAGTTCGTCACCCATAGTCTGTCTTTTATCCAACAGGTCGATTTTTATACGGCTTCAAAGCTCCCATAAAGACAGCAAATGACTGGGAAAGCAGGAAGGATCACTGTAAATTCAAGGCCAGAATAGTTTACATAGTTCCAGAAGGCCAGGACTGGCTTCACAGCTACATCAGACTTTGTCTCAAAACAAAACAGAACAAGGAGAAGGAGAAAGGGGAGGAGGACGGAAAGAGGGAAGAAAAGGGGGGAAATGCTGGACTTCGAAGGCCGATGCTGCCAAGTAGCCTTTGAAATTGCCCACATTAAGGTTGGAGCTAGAATGTTTAGGGACATGTGGGTGGGAGGGAGATGGGCCAGGGGCTGAAGCTGGAGTCAGATAAAGCAATAAGGGAGAGGACTGACTTACAATGATTCTCTAGTAGTGATGGGATAAAGGTTAGGGTTGAATCCATAGGGCTTGATGACTGAAGGCAGTAAGATGTTCCCCATATAATTTTGTTCTGGAGCTTTTGAGTTTCCTGCCCACAGTCTCTCACCCCACCCTCTCAGGACTTTGGTGTCCTCTGCACCAGACTTCACACCATAACACCTAGGACCTTCCACCCCACCTGTAATTCTCAGGTTGCATTCTAGATAATGCTGGGCTACCAAATTACTTACTATTAAGCAGCCCAACATGGTACTGGTTTGAGGCAGGAGTAGGGGATGGGGGTGGGGAGTGTTATTCATCTCAAATTTAGGAGCTAACCACCTACTTACTACAGTGCTTCACAGGCCTGGGAACTGAAACAGGGTTTAGCCAGTCACCCAAGAGCCTCCACCCAGAATTTAATTTGTTAGTGGTCATGATGGGCTGCTCTGCACTGGGCCTTAAACTAAGACTCCGCCTTTGAGCAGATCTCACTCTAACAGGCTTGACTATCTGTGAACTTGATCATTTCAAAGTCAGAATGAAAGCTGTAGCCCCAGAGGAGCTGGGGAAGTTTCTGGAAGGGCAGAGTAAGGGTGCTGGGAAGAGGAGGTGGGTTCCTGTGAGTGGAACCTTGAACAAGTAGAAAGACTGAGATGGCTAAAGTTCCTTGGAGAAGATAATGCCAAACTGTGAGCTTTCTGGCTCCGCTGCTGACTGTGACTTCTAAGTTACTGAACTTTATCCATAGGGGACTCAAGATCATAGAATTGGGACATGTCTTGAGATGTATCTGGGATGAAAGTTCTCCGTAATATATGGAATGCTGGCAAGCATTTCATAAATGTTAGCTGTTGATGTATCATTTGAAGCTCCAGCAGACATTAAATTTGTATCATTTATTTAGAATGTGTGTGCAGATGCATGTCGTGTGGAGGTGAGAAAAGATTTGTGGGAATAGTTGGTTTTCTCTCACCATGTGGGCTCTGACTGAGCTCAGGTCATTAGCCTTGGTGGCAAGCGCCTTTATTTGCTCAACCTTCTCACTGGCCGTCAAACAAGTATTTTTGAATCATGTTTCAGAACAGTTATTATAAATGAGGGAGAAGTTCATGTAGAGGTTAGAGGTGGATTTTGTGGAATCTGTTCCCAACCTTTTTGTGGGTTTGGGGGATTAGAGGGAGCTCTCCAGACATGTGTGGCCAGCACTTTTACTGCTGATCCACCTTGTCAACCTCTGCAGTATTTTAAGCCTGTTTCTTGTCTTACATAGTTTCTTTTTTTAATGGAAATAAGCTTTCTATGGTGCTACTGCCAGCTAGACTTTTTTTTCTTTTTGGATTTAAAAAAATATTTATTTTTATTTTATGTGAATTGGTGTTTTGCCTGCATGTGTAAGGGTGTCAGCTTTTGGAATTACAGTTGTTAGCTGCCATGTGGATGCTGGGAATCAAATTCAGGTCCTCTGGAAGAACAGTCAGTGCTCTTAACTGCTGAGCCATCTCTCCAGCCCTTCTCTTTGGATTTTTGAGAAAGGGTTTCTTTGTAGCCTTGTCTGTCCTGGAACTCACTATGTAGACCAGGGTGGCCTCAAATTCACAGAGATCTGCTTGCCTCTGCCTGTGCTGGGATTAAAAGGGTGCATCATCACTGCCCTACTTCTGCTTATGTTTTTAGAGGATTATTTTAATGGTGTGCACATGAATGCCTTTGTCCTTAGAGGCTAGAGTCATTGGATTGCTCACCTTATGTGGGTGCTGAGGCCTTGGCTCAAATGTAAGAACAACATATGTTCTTAACCCTTCAGCTGCCTCTGCAGGTGCTTTCCACTCCCACCTGCCAGCTGAGCTTTGTTAAACACTTAGAACCTAAATCTCCTGGAAAGAAAGTAAGAGCTGGTAGTCTATCCCAGAAAGACGGATGCTAGCCACTTCTGACATGCTCCTGCTGCTGGGTACCAGGATGCAGAAGCTAAGCACTCTTCTACACTAAATTCCAATAGCTTTTAAGGAAAAGATTATAAATGAAAAACAAATCTATTTAAATTACATGTACCTAAAGCTGATTGTGGTGGAACATGACTTTAATCCCAGCACTTGGGAGGTAGAGGAAGCGCAAGACCAGCCTGGTCCACCTAGTGAGTTCCAGGACAGCCAAGGCTACACAGTAAGACCTTTTAACAAAATGAGTGTGTCACATGTGGGTATAGGTCTGTACATGTGAGTGCAGATGCCTATAGTGGCAGTCTGATAAGGGTTCTGAAGCAAACCCAGGTTCTTAGAAAGAGCAATAAATGCTCTTAGCATCTCTCCATCCCCCAGAGATTTTTAATTATGAGTATGTGTAGCATGTGGATATGTGCATGTGTGCCCGGGTATCCATGGAAACCAGATTTACAGGTGGTTGTATGCCAAATATATACATGTTGGCAACTGAGCTGAAGTCTTCTCCAAGGACAGCAAGTGCTCTTAACAGCCGACCCAACTCTCCAGTCCCAAGTTGATAGCTATATTCCTTTCAATCTGAACAGTAGGCCTTATGTAGCTTTGGCAAACATGATTTACATCTTGCCAAGTTCTAGAATTCTAAGAGAGCATGTGGCCTGAAGAGTAAGAACATAGATCTGAGTTTGAGCCCTTTGAGTTCTCATTATTTAAGTCAATATCTGGTTGTTCTATCTAGTCATGTAAGGAACAGCTAAAGACTGGAGGAAGTAGAGGCATCAGACTAGCACTCAACCCCACTAGCACTCAACCCCAAACATTCACCAGTGACCTCATACTGGGATGTTCTGAGTATACCTGCCTTTCCATCTATAAAACAAAGGAATCGAAGGGACTGCCTTCCAGAATAGAGACAGATGTCTATCCAGTGGGCTCAACATCACCTAACCCTTCCCCAGTAATTAAGTAGTGTTTTCCTTCAGGAGTCTGGAAACTAGAAGAGGGCCTTGGGGTAGCTCTTCTCTCTACCTTGTCCACTGTGGACTATGACAGGAAGGCATGTAGGAAGACTATTAAACTCAAGAACAATGAAGGGATGGTGGCTGCTGAGATCTACAGAGTGCACAACACTTGCCTAGGTAAGCACCAGGTGATGTGAGAAGGGGCGGACCAGTCTATGATCACCCACCTCCCATGTAAGACACCCTCAAATCAGCTCTGTGGTGCATCTTATCAGCTGGTCCATCAGAATAAGGTTCTTTCTGTGCCACAGCTCTGCATGTCCATTTGTTTCCATCCTACACACAGTGGTAGTTGTCTTAGCCAAGGTTAACAGGGTAACAACTCTGACTTGTGAAGTTCCATCAAGTAACAGAAATTTCACACTGTGGGAAATTTGCCCACCCCAAGGTAAACTTCTCACATACTATCTGTTGATCACGTAGGTGGACAGGGTCTGTGTGAACATCCTTCATCTTTGGTGCCTTGTTAAAATTAACAAGGATAAAATAAAAAAGTAATAGAGTTTTATGATTTTTCCATCAAGAAAACTCTTATTGAATGATGCATTTAAGTACTACAACATTTCTATGCCTGGGGGATAACATTTAAATATAAAGTAGTGGTTCAGAATAAAGCCAAGAATTACAAAATATTTGTTACTGCAAGCAATTTTAATACAAAAGTGTGTCTTGTTTTTAAACAGTTCATTGGTAGAGCTTCAATTTCTGCCTCAATTAAAACCAATTGAGATAATCACACAGCAACATGGTCGGAGCTGACAAGGAACAGCAGCTAAAAAACAGGAGCCCCAGACAGACCCCCTTTGTGGTCACTTGGTCAGCTGACTTTATTACACACAAAAAAGACGGAAGCAAACAGGACTGGTGAACAAGTGTGCTGGTGAACTCCGTTAAAGGATGAGCAAGTGTTTGTCTTAGGTCCACATTTCAAAATAGGCTTATGGAATTCATTCCTCAGTTTGTGGGAGGTTGATCAATTTAAATAAATAGCAAAAAGAAAAAGAAAAAAGAAAAAGTAGATAAACAAAGATAGACAAATCTGTAATTCACAGTGCCACCAAGGAGTCTCCTTTGCCAGGGCCTAGGGCCTGGTGAGTGTAGGAGTTATTGATGGCTAGGCTGGACAATTAGTTACAAATCAGTTTAAAACCCCAATGTTCTGAAGTTTCTTTTTACCCCTGAATCCTAGCAGCTATGTGCCTTAAACACCCAGTACTGAGACATTATTTTAAGACAGTATTGCAATGAACTCTTTGCTGTATCATGTGCAAAAGCTATCTAGATGAGGTTCTGTCTCTTCAGCTAAATTTACATGACAGTATAACAATGAAAATGCTTAAGTGCCCTCTCCTTACTTCTTGCTGATCGAGGTGTCTGAGATTTAAAAAGAAGAGTTCCTTAAACATTGTGGAATTCTTATTTTTTAATATAATTTATCTTGCTGATATAGCAAGTCAAGTTTATAAAGAAGATGCATTTAGGAATAATCCTAAAAGATAAAGCAGGTTTACAACCCTGCGCCACATGAGACCCTATTTAGAGGCTTTTCTTTTTAATACACATTTGTGTCTTGACCTTTTGTTTTCCTCAAATATTTCATCTCTGGGCCCCATCCATTATAGGGTTACCAGGAGGCAAATTTTATCTACATAAATATTCACATGAAAATAGTAACTTACAAAAAGGAAAAAAAAATAAGGCAGCTTCATAACACAATTATTCTTTTACAATTTTAACAATATAACTTCTCCCATTTAGAATAAATATACACCCAATGTATGGAGCAGGATTCAAAGTGGATAGTGGTGTGGGGTGCTTATACAGTGTTATCGCTTGGGACCCGGAGTCCTGGGGGAGGCAGTGGTGGTGGTCTTCTTAGACATGGTTGGGATTTTGGAAGGTTTGGTGAGCCCTCTTCTGGAGCTGCCCTGGCCTCCGGCAGCACTGCTCTCAGAAGTATCTGAACAAGCCGACTGAGTCTCTAGAAGGTCAAAGTCAGAGGCATCACTTCCTCTCCGACTGCTGGCTCGACTCCCGGCCCGACTCCCGGCCCGACTCCCAGGTCGGCTGGCGGACTTCTTAGGGTCTGCAGAGTAAAACAGGAGATTTAATGGAGAAGGTATGATATGGAAACACAAGTGACTGGAGGCCAACAGGTTGCTGCTAATAGCTCTTGATGTGCTGAGTGGCCTTGGGGAAAATCACAGCTATTCTAGCTCCACACTTCATCACTACAGCAGATGATAAGCCTTTTCTGGTTCGTGAGGCTGCCTGTGATCCTGAGCAACAGGCTCAAGTAGGTGAACTGATGAGGTTGTAGCATATGTGAACAGATGGCAAATGAAGGTGCAGGTGGGAAGGGGAGAAGCTAAGAGGCCAATGTTCAAGTTTCCAGAAGGAGCTGCAGCCAACCAGCTTCCACTTTCCCAGTTCACCTGCAGCCATAGGAAGGTCAGAGTTTGCTGCACTGACAAGAAAAAAGCAATAGCTGCCTAAAAAGAGCAAGTGTCTTTCTGGGCAGGACACCAAGTGCTCTTCCCAGTACTGGACCCCGAGAGGATGATGTCTGTACAGTTCCTCCCACCCTTGGCCCAATGCATGGTGGGTACTTACCTGTCCGGTTAGTTTTGGCACCTGTGGAAGCTGGGGAAGAACTATTGCTGGTGTCGCCAGCAAGGGATGTTCGGCTAGAATGAAAAGTTGGTGTTGGTCGTTTCAGCTTGCTGCCTGTTGATGGAATAACCTTCAAAACAATAAAAAGATCATATTTACTTGATAAAACCTTTGATAAGTATGTAATTATATTGTCTATTTAAATGCCTCTTTATAGACAACCATTTTAAAAAGCAAATTAAAATTCCAGGAAAACAAAGATTTATTTACAAAATGCCCTAGATGATAGATTTTTAAAAAATATTCTCAAGAAGAGGTTTCAAGGTCCAATTAAAACCTTCAGAGTGTCTTCTAATGCCTGCTGTTTCCTAAGAATGTATCGTTCAGTGTCTGTTGTCCTGCTGATAAACTTCCCCTATAAATATGAGAAGATGTTCAAGTAGTAGGATGCCACAGTTACAAATAAATGATGAATTACAAGGAGAGAAACCCAAACAGCCCTATGTACCAGTGTGCTGGGGCAGCAATCTAAAGCAGGCTCACACCCACCTGCCATCAACACATGCAGCAGCTGTATTAGAGATCTCTTCATGAGCCAGTCTGTATCTCTCTGTTTCTCCCTTAGGAGGTGAGAGATAGATCTCGTCTCTCCATGTCTATCACACACCATTCCTGTTCACTCATCTTAACTGTATGAGTCTCCTTGCTATTCGCCCTATGGCCTGGGGAAGTCTTGTCCCCTTGTTCCTAACCGTCACTGTATAATAACCTTCCTACCCAAGCACACACGCCTTACACCATGTACTTCAGGGCTATGCTCAAAGGGTGAGCTCCTGTGAGAGGCCTTACCTCTCAACACCACTTATAGCTTTCTTCTACTTCTGCACTTCCATTTTTAAGAACAGTATTTTTTACTGTCTGACACACATATCTGCTTGCCTCTTTGTCCCACATTAAGGCGTCAATTCCATTCCATAAAAGCACAAACTTTTGTTTTATGGATGCACTCTTACATCTCAGCACCTACAACTACATGGCAAAAAAAAAACTCCATACCACCCTGCTGAATAAACCATGTACAGAAGGGCGTCCTACCAAGAACTGCATTTTATGATGACTGTAACTGATAGGAGCTACATTTCCCTATATGATTTTTTTAAAAAATATTATAGACTTAATATAGAGAAATAATATTTTAAAGTATTTTAAAATATTACTTGTGACATGGTATACAATTCCAATTTCTCCTTGAAGTACTTTGTTTTCCAGAACTTTTAAGATGCTTGTATAGATAGGAGAGTAAAGCATCCCATCTGATTGTGCAGGCTGAATTTCTTCATAAAGAAAAAGCAAAAGCGACAGGAGTGATTGATACTCAAGCAGGAACTCTCCTGGGCACCCAGGAGGAGGAGCACCAGTTCCCAGACCTATCCTTCCTGAGCACCGCTGCCTGGAGCTCACTGCTCTGGAGTCTCTGGCCTGGCCTGGCCACAGAGTAGCAATGAGTAAAGAATTTGAAAGATTATATTGTAAAACAAAACAAAAAAGGGCGATCTCAGAGTCCTATGAAGTCTGTGTCAGGAGCAATACTGACGTTTCACACTCCATATTCCACGGAGCTGGAGCCATCACAGGGGGAAAAGCAAGGGCAAGGTGAATGTTGGGTTCTCGGGCAGTCGGCCAGCACCAGACATTAAACTGGAGAGCACAGTTCTCAGCTGGAATTTGAGCTGGAATGGGACGGGTCCATAAGCGGCAGCCCCTGGCTCCTGGGCCTGACCCAAGGAGGGTTAGAACCCAATGTCCTCTGCAGGGGCTGAGAGATGCAAAATATGCTGTTATCATACAACCTCTCTGCCCAGGTTTTGTTTCAGTTTTTTCTTTTCCTCTTTTAAGATAGATCCATGTGGCTTTAATGTCAGGTCTGTGGCCTCTGCCTCCCAGCTGCTGGGATTATAGGTGTGTGCTACACACCCAACCACTGTTCTTCCAAAAGTGTTTAGGTATTTTTTAGCTGCATGTCAACATGCTTAACTGTTGGTGTATGTATTCAAACCCAAGCTACAGAAACCCAGGTACCTAAGCCAAGGAACCAAGAAGGTGAAACTGGAGCCCCAGAGCAGTGGTCACTTGTAAGAAAACTGTGCTTGGCTGGAGTAGACAGCACCCATGCCTTGGACCCATTTTGCAGCGCCAACCACCCTAGGGAGGGATCTGGCAAATCATTCTTCATTTCTACTAAACACATAGAACACTGGTGAACATGCGTTGTGGTTTAATTTCAAGTGTTTATAACTCGTCTGTGTAGCTGACATCTGGAGATCCCAAGAGACCTAATTACAAGTAATATCAACAAATAAACAGCCAGGAATGACTATTAATCATCCTGAACAAATGTTATGCTTAAAAACTTATGAAGCTGCTAAACAACCTTATTTTAGGCATCTCTTATCTCCAATTACGTGAACCCGAGTTAGAAACCCCTGAAAACGATTGGCAACTTCATCAGCTGTGTCAGCAAGCTCCCCAGAGACGAAAGAGACGCTGTGCTCATGTCAGGAAAAAGAGCTGGGCAGGTTCTTGGCATGAGTGAGGGCCTCTTCGTGACCATGTCCCACTCAGCAAAGCCATACTCTACCTCAGGGCTGAGTAGCTGGAGGTCAGGACAATGGCTGTCCCTGACATGGGTGCCAGCTTTACTGTTTACCAACCAGGGTTTGTCATAACAGCGAGAAAGCTGAAGTGGAGTCTGTGAGATGGAAATCCAAAGGGAAGGGCAGGAACAATTTAAAAATGGAACAGAAACGGAAGGAAATTGGGGGGGGGAGAGAGACACTAAATTTTAAAGAAACAGAAAACAAATAAAATACATGTAAGTCCAATAGGCCGAGAATGGAGCTGGTAGAAAGGTGTTCTTCACCTACAGCTCACTGTACCCGCAAGTTTGTCAGTCAGCTCCAGCTGCACAGACAGTACTTGATCTTTCCAAACCAATGACCTAACTCTGGACAAACTCAACTCCAACTAGGAGTAAGAAGAAAGGACCTTTTCTGATATAACCAGCCTGAACAGGCCATTTTACAAAATCCCTCAAAGGTGGTGATCTGTGCACTGTAGGGGTCTGGGCAGAGTGGCTCTATATTTTTATGTTCTTTTTCTTGCTTGTCTTTTCAGGGGCTGCCAATCAATGAACATCTACCAAGATGGGAACAGGGAAGAAGAGCACACACCTTGGTTCCGCTGGCTGGGGTGGCTGGAGAAGAAGGCATGGACGTGCAGCTGTGATTACTCTGACTAGCACTGGAGCTGGAGCGGGTGGGAGAAGCAGCTCGGGAAGACGGCTTGGATCTTCGCCCCCGTGATCGGAATGGAGTCATCCCCTGGGAGGCCCCTTCTGGTAGAATGAATTTTTCTCGAAGTTCTATGTTAGTTCTGCCTCGTGCTAAAAAGAGAACACATGTACACACACACATACACATACACACAGTAAGTTACCTTAAAAATGTATCCTGGACGGTCATACAGCTGCCTGGCCCCAGGATAACAGTAAGCTGTGCATAGGTTTTATACCACTTATGGATTTTTAAAAACAGCTTTGTCATGTTCTGACCCACAGCAGACACTGGCTAAGATCTTAGCTTGCTCTAATGAGCAGGCCTGTCAACAGAGGACCACCCACTCTGCTGTCATCATCTGGCTTTGCTGCTGTCCCCTGGGGTAAGCAAACTCAAGGAGACATAGATACAACAGGGACATAAGCCTCTGACCTTAATCAAGCTCCTGTTTTCTCTCTCAGACATGTGTACTTTTTGCTGAATTTTTTTGCAAGATATATGGTAATAATATAGTGGAGAAAAACACATTAATGGCATCAAGACTCCTCCATTTGAATTCTGTCAGTAACAATTCTAACGGAAGAGGTTCAGAAAGCCAGGAGAGTAAGATGGGGATAGGGTCTTTAAAAGTAAACATGTAGGGAGAGAGAAAGATCAAGACCATGCACAAAATTGAGAGTGAAAATGTTAGATAAAAAGCTGAAAGAGCAACTGCAAGGAGGAGAGGAACTGAGGAAAGAATCAGGACCAGCACCAAACAGGTGCTGCCCCATGGAGTTGTGGAGCTGAAAGACTAGAGCTTCAAGTATGGGTTTAGTTAGAGACATCAAGGGCAGCCAGAAGAAATGCTGATGTCAAAGACACTGCTAATTAAAAGAAATACTTCCTCTGGAAACAGTTCTTTGATTTCTCACTGGATAGTGCCCTGCAGTGACCTTAGTCCTGCTCATCCACTCTAGACTATTCATTTTAAGAATATATCCTATCTATCTGGCAGGCGGTGGTGGGGTCCTAATAGGGTAAACAACTGATAGTTCCCTTCTAAACACACTGCCTGAGGGGAGAAAAAAATCAGCAGAGGAAGCCTTGGGAACGGCAACTAGTTGGGGACAGCCACATTTACAATGTTTTAGAGGGAGCTATAGGCAGGTGGTAGCATGAACCAGCTACTTCATAGACAGGGTGGTTGTTTCAATCCATGAGTTTGAGACGAGCTTGGGCAAATGGAACAAATAATAAAGAGGACTATCTGTAGTAATGGAGCAATAAGATATTCCTTTCACATTACAATTTATACAGTATGACCACATGCAATGCTACACTTGATTTTCATTAGCATCCTTATCCGACTAGATACAGGAATAAAAATGCCTATAAAGACTGGCCAAGGTCAGTGGTGCTCAGAGGCCAGAAGAGGGTATCAGATCCTCTGGGCAGAACTTACAGGCAGTTCTAAGTCTCCTGATGTGGCCGGGAACTAAACTCTGAAAGAGCACTATATGCTCTTAATTGCTGACCCAGAGATTTCTTCAGCCCTGAAAACTATCTTTTAAATCTCTGTAAATAAAGATTTCTAGGTCTTTACCTCCCAAGGGAAATAATGTCTGACCCTTTAAAATATACACAGTACATTCAGGCACAGTATACCCATTTTTAAAAAGTGTAAATATGCCACAGCGTGCATGTATAAATGGGAGGACAACTTCAGGGTTAGTTCCCTCCTACTCTGTGGGATGCGCTCACCAGGCTTGGCAGCAAAAGCCTTTATCTTATCTCACTAGGCCTAGAAGCACTGTTTTTATCTTCATCCAAAGCATTATGTATAATCTCCTTTGCCACAAAAACAAGCAAACAAACAAACAAGATTTGCTGTGGTAGTATCAGAAAACTATAAATAGCAAACCCAACTAGAGGAATTTTTTTTTAAAAAAAAATTTGGCTAAAGCAACACATGATTCTTGTTCATTTCAGTACTATGTAAAAGGAAGTAACAAATGAATTGGTATTAATAATCTTGTCACTATGATAGCCTCAGTATATGATCCTCTATAGTTCACAGGTACAAAGAATACAACAGCTACTGGCCCTATAGAAACCCTAGATAGGTCCTTATCAACTTCATTTATTTTTTGATGAAGGGTATTGTAGTTGCACGAATGAAGATTAGAGCTAATTATTGGGGGAAGGCTGCAATGTCAGAGAGAGGAGGCACCACAGTTAATTTTTACCCAGCTGTCTTGTAATTTTTTTAGGCTCGCTCTTGACTGCCAGTTTTTTTTAGTTGCTTTTGTTCTCTCTGGGTTTTACAAGCCCTTATATAGCCATTTAAGTTAAGATTAATGGTGGAATGTAGCCTTAAACTCACAGAAACAAAAGCTCTGTCTCTAGAATTGTGAGATTAAGGGTGGAGGTCTTTCCTGTGCTGAGATTTAAGGTGTGTGTGACTGACTCAGGTGTTTATCTTTAAAGTTTAAGAATTTCCTGAGCTGTCTGCCTAAGATCTGACTGGGTGCCCTCTCCCCAATATTCAGGCTTTATTAAATATGTAACATATATCCAGGGTCTTACTCTAAAGTCCAGGCTAACTGGGTGCCCTCTCCCCAATATTCAGGCTTTATTAAATATGTAACATATATCCAGGGTCTTACTATAAAATCCAGGCTAAAATTCTTGACCCTCCTGCTCCTGCCTTACATGGCCCATTGATGTTTATGTCCGTCCTCCTTACTGCCAGGCACTTCTGCCCTTGGGCATTACTTCTAGCACTGTTTCTACATGACAAGAGAGCCCACTGATGGTGGTCACTGGAAGCTGCTGTGAGTTCTATTTCAGACAATAGACAGAAGTTGATTGCCGAGCTCTGAGGAGTATCTTACCTTTGCTCTGAAGGATGAAGAAGAGGGCTACTGTTCCCACAGAAAATCGCTATACTAGGCTACCCTCCCAAATCTCCTTGGAGTTCCCGTTTTTACTGATGAAGACAAAGATGAAGCAGGCAGCATTGTGCCAGCCAGCAACATAATATAACTGTGAACAGAGCAGGCAGCCAACAAACAGGCAGCCAAGGATTGTGAACGCCACATGCAGTGTTGCTGTTGCTTAGCCTAGCTCTATACATGACAGGAAAAATGGGACCATGATTGATTTAGAACACAAGTTTTTCTTTTGTTTTTACAAAGATAAGGTTAAAAAGATGTGTATGTTTCTCCTTATATAAAACAGTAAAAAGATTTTTAAATCAATAACATTGGTTCTTAAGATAATTAAATACTAAAATTGAGTAAATCTTTTTAGAGTTTATCAGAAAAAACATTGTCAAACTTAAATTTAAAAGCTTCTGATGGCAATCATTACTCCTCGGCTATTATTCTGGCTTGGAGTAGATGCAGAAGGAATTAAAGAAATTTATAGATACTCCTGCACTCATGTGAGAACCATACCTTTTAGGTATCTCTAAATCTTTCAAAATAATTAAAAAGTACTCCCAAAGAAGTTATGTAACTGTACTGCAAACATTTATTTTTCTTAGTTTCTAAATAAGCTTTAAAGTCTGATTGCATAGGCCGGACCAACTATACACAGGGGGACATGAGAGAGTAGAGGGTGGTGGCCAGGACCGGCCACTGCTTAAGAGCGGGGCTAGCCCTTATTAAGTTGCTTAAAATTTTCATAGCTCAAGCTCCTACTCTATAAAATGAGGATAACAAAATCTACACCTCATAGGGTAGATATGAGATACAAATATGTTATTTGCAAAGTGCTTATGTAGAGGTATTTATTATTTTCACTTATTTTTTATGTAGAGGTATTTAGCAAACAGTATTCAAAATCTGTGGATACTGTCTCATTAGAAATATTTTATACCCTGACAATATAGAGTTGTTGGCAAAGTGATGGTCTGGCTATTTTGAACATTCACCAAGGCAGCGGATATCACAAAGCCAAGAGATGTTTGTTACAGTTTAGGAAGCAAAGCCATTCTCAAAGGACTAGGGTATGGGGGAAGAGGGACAAAGCGTATGAGCCAACCTATGGGAGACTGACTGGAAATCGAAGAGCTGGAATCAGAACGCTTTATTTTACTCCCAGGATGATGAACTGGAATAGAAAAGATGTAAACACAAAGACAGAGACAGAGCAGGAAACAGAACCAGTCAAGGAAGACAGACAGCTGAGGCTCCTGTGTACTCACGTGCAGCTCTCCTAACAGGAAAAGGGAGTGGGTGTGGCTGGGCCAGATGCAGCTGCTAGGACTTGGCCACCCTTGCTGGAGCTATAGCTACTAGCAGCTCAGGCTAAGCTGATGTATGTTGCCTGGGGTGGGTGGCTGTCTTTTCATGTTTTGCTTAGGCAACTGTCTGTGGGGCTTTAGGATTGCCCTTTAACACCCTTCCCCCCATTAAGGATGATGACTGGTCCACTACATGGGAGGGACTTAGCAATATCTTGGTCTCAGCCACAGGAATTACAGCCTGAGGACTGGAGGCTCTAAGAAGAACCTGAAAGTGTACACAAAGCTTCACTCTAGGTTAGTGCTAAAGTCACATCCCAAACAAATAGGTAACACCAATTCTTTTTCTGTTTTGGAGACAGGGTTTCATTTTAGCTCAGGCTGGCCTTGAACTTGCTATGAACTTAAAGATCACTTTGAACCATTTTTCATCTCCTGACTCCACCTCCCAAATAGGAAAGCCTTGAGATACCAACAAATTCTTAATTCTCATTCCTGTGTTCTTTCTTGACAGCATTAGCCTCTTTAGATTTTTCTACCTGAAACCCCAGGGTTCTAATCTGTGCAGGATGGGACAATATCAGACACCTTAATAACAAGACAAAAATCAGATGTTTCCCCAGTATTTCCCAGAAAAACAGTGTGAATTGATATTACATCTTTCCACGTCACACCCATGGTCTGGGTGCTTCCTTACCTCGGCAGGGATCATTTTTCACTAAAAACTCATCCAAGGCCATCCATCCTCCACCAACACGAACCATGACAGTGCTGCGCAGAATACGGACCAGCCGCAACTGCTGAGAATCCCCAAACTGGAATCAAGGGGAAATTCAGTTAACAGGGACAACACCTTAGTGTAGATTTATATCCCCCCACATTTCCAAAGCAGACTGTATTCAGATAGAAATGATGTGGCAGTTGGGGAAGAATTTTGAACTCAATTTTGCATTTTTACATGGTCATAAAAAGGTTAGCAAATAGGAAAGGACTACACCTATGAACCACTGTCATAAAATTCTTCCCCTGGATAAAATTAGCTCTTGACCCACATCCTGGTTCCTGTACCAAAGGTAAAGGAGGCAAGATGGACATGTATTTTTCCCCTTGGATTATTTTGAAGGTTCTGCCAAAGTGAGCATCTCACACTGTTATGTTTATTTCTTTAACGAAAGGGGGTCAACTTCTGAATACAGTGTGCTGGAAAGTTAAATGGATGGTAGCAGATACTAAGTCAAGCATTAAAGAAACTCTTGCAAAGCATCCTCATTACAAGCTTAGAAAAAAGTTTGCATTTTCTTCATCCAGTACTCAGAAGTACAATCTACATAAACTGATTGTGATGTCACCAGGAGAAAAAGTTTTCAAGCTGAATGAATAATTAGACAGAATTAAAATTTAGTTGAAGAAACAGAAATTTTAATGTCTTATCTTGATTAGAAACAGTGTTCAATAATCATTCTGGACCGCAGAACAAGTATGATGGGCTTCGTCTTATTGTCTCTGTTCCTAAGCTACCACTATCCAGTTCTACCTTCATATTTGGAGCTTCCCATTGTATAAATTGCCTTTTGCCCAAAATGAAGAAGCAACAAAAGAGAAGCATACTAAGATTTCAAAACAAACATCAAACCAAAAGTCAATGAAACAGAATTCCTAAGTTTATTAAGGAGGCTATTTGGGGCAGGGAGGTAAAGAGAAGGATTTAACTTCTTAATTAGGATTTTTAAGTTTGAAACAGAGAAAACCTGAAATTGCAAGAAAGGATGTTTGAGGAGGGTACACAGACAACCTCCTCAGTAGTGATAAATGGGTGGTTGCACTGTAAGAAATCTGGAAAATGCTCTCTCTTCTCTCCCTAGCCATTTACTCCAAATGCAAATAACCTTACACTATTTGTCTCACACAGCACTTAAATGTTTGCACAAAGTGGCCAGAGTGACAACATGGTGGAGCAGAATTGGCTCTTCACAAAGCTGTAAGGAAAAAGGCCCTTTCTGGAAAGGAAGCTGTTCCCTACCTTAGAGGGAACAGGTTCTGGGGATGACTAATGCCATTAGTTACCTGAGCCACTATTTTGGGTTTTCTCTGGATATAAAAAGGATATGCATCTGAGTGTCTCCCAGAGTCAAAAGGAAAGGTTGGACTAGGTAACTGTCTTCTTAGATACAACACCCTCCAGTTTGTTATTCACTGATCTCAGGGCTGCTTTTCCTGAGTGCATCTCCAAAGATGTTTGAAAGATTCTAATTTGTTTTTATTGAGCTGTAGAGACCAAACACTCCAGGTGGTGGGAGGGCTATATAGTTCTAGAGGCCTGCCGAACAAGGCTGGGTGAGAGCCACAGAGAACTCAGAGGCAGAATCCTGGCAGTCACTGTTTCTTTGTCTCAGGCACTTAAATTTTTATGATACTAGCTATGTGAGTATGGCATGTAACCTTTGAGGCCTCCAGGACTACATATATTAAACAAACTTCATAGTTCTGCTTGCAATATTAGAGAGACTCATTAAATCCTCTCCAGGTTAACTGAGTAGGAGAGGAGGGTGTCCAGTGCCCCCAAAAGGACCCTCTCTAATAGGAGTAATCATCAGAAGCAGGAATGCTGGGCATTTGACTACAATCTTTACTGACTAGCTGTAGCACTGTGGACAGACTCTGGGATATATAAGGCAAGTGCTCTATTACTGAGATACACTATTGGCTTTTTCAATTTTTATTTTCAAAATTTGAGACAGGAACTTGTTAAATTTCCAAAGGTGGTTCCAAACTTGCCTTCCAAGGAGCTGAGCTAGGATTACAGTTATAAAGAAGGTTTTATGCCTAGCTTGTGAGGATTCATTTAAAACCAACTCAATCTTCTAGTCTTTGTTCTCCCACTGGCCCAGAATATTACTGTAGTTAGTGATTATTGCAATAACTAGACTTTAACAGTGATTTAGGATTTTAAATTAACTCTCAGTGTTTCTAACTTCTTGCCAGATACAGTGATTTTATTCATGCAACTTCCTTTCACATTTGAGAGACAATACCCAAGAACCCTCAAAAGAGATCTCAAAGGTTAGAATTGCCAAGTGGATTCAAGACTTTAAATACTTTGTACAAATCTAATTTGAGCCCATTTCCTTTTGAATAGTTGGCTATAATCTGCAATTTTTTAGGTGGAAGTCAATTACACTTACATTATAAATTATAATTTGTATTATAAAATGTATATATAAATACCTATAATTATTAAGTTAGTAATTAGATAATATGCCCTCAGGACTTTCTGACTCAATTATATATTACCAAAACTTGTATTAACCACTTAAAGACTGGCAATGAATCAGAACTGTGCCAAGGGTAGGGTATTCTGACCCTAAATATAGAAGTGTAAGACTGGGCTCTTTATAGGTGAAATGAATGATATCAGAGCCTTGATTTTCCTTGAGTTATAATAGTTATAACACAGTGCAGCATAATATCATTGTTTTTAGCCAGTCTAATTTGGAATGGCAAATTTCACTTTTAAAAAATATAAAATTGTATTTTTTTGCTGATAAGATAACTTTGTGATAATAGCTTTGTTCAGTTTCTCCACTTGGTAAGACAACCAGATGTGATCCAGGCATGCTTCCGATTATGTTCTTTCCCCATAGCAAAGAACAGGCACCATCAGCTACAAAGACCACATCCACCAAGAGGGACATTGCAAGGCACACTGTACCTGATTGCCGAGGAAGAACTACAGACAGTAAGAGTAAAGGATGCAGGAAAAAAAGAGAACATTTTTGTCAAGTTAACACTAAGCCACAGCAATTTTACCATATTACCAGTCTAAATACATAGTGACCACATTATTACTGGGCATCACCACAGGAATGACTTTACAGATAAAGCCTCAACTCTCCATCTTGTGCTTCTTTTGCCAATCCATCTCAGTCATTGATAACCAAACAAAATAAATAAATAGTAAACAAACAAACACAAGAAAACAAAACCCAACATGTAAGGTAGGACTCCCTGGAGCTTACTAAGTGCTCTGGACTGGGTCAGAAGTAGAATACCCTGCCCTCTTCAGCTAAAAACAGCATGAACTTGGTGTATTCAGGACACTGCTACTACAGTCCTGGTGGCTGAGCCCAGGTTTTTGTGCATGCTATGCAAGCACTTCCTACTGAGCTACAGCTTCAGACCCAAGGACATTTTGAGTTCCTAACGGAACCTGGATATTCCTGTCTAAATCTTCATTTTTAACCATAGGTTTTTCTTAAAATTTTAGGGCCTCTTGACAAGCTGTCGGATAGTCTAGGAGTCCTGGTTTAGGTCTCTACTACATCCCTGACTCTAGTCCAAGAGAAGCTAAAACACAAATATAGTTTACTGTTCCTTCTGGTCACACATAGCATGGCTTTTCAGGAAAGGAATCTGACTCCCCAGTAATATAGGGTCTAGCTGCAGCCCAGCTCAGCACAGGAACACTAATGTGCTTGGGCCTTCAATGAGTATGACAGCCACTTATATTTATAATGATCAGTTCTTGGGGATAAATCATCACTCTTTTTATAAGTGGAAAATTAGTAATGTGCACAAACACATCAGAGGACAGTTTAGGGTGTACGTTTCTCCTTTCATCATGTGGGTCCTAGGACCTGAACTGAGGTTGTAAGGCTTGGTGGCAAACACCTTTACACACTGAACCATCTCCAGCCCTTCATCCCTACTTTAAAAAAAATTGAGATTTTTTTTTTTTTGTGATATAGCTGTGGGTAGCTGGAACTAACTATGTAAAGTTAGTTGATCTTGAGTTTTTAATTATCCTTCTGCTTTTGTCTACCAAGTCCTGTGGTTATGGGCAGGTTGCCAGGCTCTGCTTCAGAGTCATTTGATAACTTGTTTCCAAGGTCCCTACCTTCACTGCCTTGAAGACTTTGGTCAGCAGTGAGATGAGGGCTCTAAAATGTTTTCTACCTTGTCAAATATAAGCTACAATCTCCCTGGATAATGGAAACTTTTCAGACAGAATTGCACAGGGCATGAAACCTGACACCTAGGGATAAAGGCCCATGGGTTCTAGGCCCCTGGAGGCATCAGGGGTAAGAAAGCAGGAAAACACAGGAGGAAATGGCCTCCACAAATGGTTGGTTTTCTCATCCTTACCCGGTATTTATTCTCGCCAATCTGTTCCACCTGGAATCTTTTTGCACACTTGCACTGAGCCACTTGTCTTGTGACCTGTTAGTTGTGAAAAGCAAAAGGATTTAAGGACAGAGAAGAACTTTGTTTTAAAATGTAAACAAAGAAGTAACTCATTATTTGTTTTTTAAACATTTTTGCCTTAGGAACTCACTCTAAAGTGCTGGCTATCCTAGAACTCTATGCAAACTAGCCTGGTCCCCAACTCAGAAAGATCTGTCTGTCTCTGTCTCCCAGCTGCTGGGATTAAAAGGCCTACATCTGATTCATTTTAGGCTTTTAATACATGAATTTCTTTTATTCAAAATTTAACTCTACTTGAGATAAAAGAGATACTGAGAAAAGAACAGCAGATAAAGAAATACTCTTCATCATTGCTTCAAAATTTTTAGAGAGGGCTAGAGAGATGGCTCAGCAGTTAATAGCACTGACTCTTCTTCTAGAAGACCTAAGTTTGAATTCCCAGCATCCACATGACAACTGACAGCTGTCTGTAGTTCCAAGATCTGACACCCTTACAGTTATGCATGCAGGCAAAACACCAATCCACATAAAATAAAAAACAGTGATGGGATGTCACATCTCAAATTAGCTTCTAAAATGCTGTGATTGGTCAAGTGTGGTGACTCACATCTATAGTCCCAGTAAATGGGTGGACAGGAAGATCAGGAGTTCAAGGCCAGTTAGACTACATAGTGAGGTCAAGGCCAACTTGGGCTTCATGAAACCCATTAAAAAAAAAAAAACAAAAAAAAACAAAACAACAACAACAAAAAAAAACAAACAAACAGAATCAAATGACCAATAAAGCAAATCACAAGCTGAGCGAAATTTCTACCTACAACCCCGAAACTCCCAGGAAATCAGTCTCTTCACATTTATGTGGTTCTGGGAATTGAATTCAGGTCATCAGGCTTGCATGGCAAAAGCACTTTTCCCTCACTGAGCTATCTCAACAGCCCTATGGCATAGTTTACTCCTCAATGCTGCATTTAAAGCCCATCTGACCCCTTATACAGCGCTCAGTGGACCTTACAGTGCCACAAACATGAGTTCTAGACCAAGCTAGAACTTAGTAGTCAAAGGTCCTCTAGAACTTGTTGAAACAATAGCTCTAAATAATTGCTTCCCAAGATGATTCACATATCCAAACTCAGGGGAATAAACCTATGGTCAAAATATTCTACTCCAAATTCCCCATACCTCATCTTCAATTTTATCTGCATCAGTTGTTGGTCGATAGGCATCCTTGTTGGGATGTAGGGCAGCCACAAATTCATAGTAGTCAATGTAGCCATCACCATCTCTGTCAAAAATGTCAGCTACAGCTGTCATCTCTAACTTGGTGGTAGGGAACTCTGGGGGGAAAAAAACAATGATCTGAAACACTGAGAGAATATGAAACATTGAAACAGGTAGCTAGTTGGCAATTATACAGGTACCTGAAGAAAAAGAATTATTTATCTTGATTTTTCTTCCTAGACAACATAAAACCACCACATATCTACTCTAGAAAATTTAGGAGATAACAAATTTTAAAAATACAAATCATTAGCTCAGCTGTTAAGAGAACTGGTTGCTCTTGATGAGGACGCAAGTTTGATTTCCAGGACCCACATGGTGGTTCACACTGTCCATAACTCCAGATCCAGGGCATCTGATGCCCTCCTCTGACTTCCAAGGGCATCAAGCATATGCACATGCAACAAAAAACTCAAACAATATAAAGTGAATAAATCTAATTTTAAAAAGGTACAAATCATTTTAGAAATATATCACCCAAGGACTAGTTATTATTGATATTTAATGTCTTTACCTATGGACTCATTTTTTTTTAATTTTGTTTTTTGAGGCAGGGTTTTATATAGTCCAGGTTGGCCAAGGTTGACTTTAAACTTCTGATCTTCCCTGCCATTACTACCCAAGTGCTGGGATCACAGATGTGTGTGTACAAGCACAAGCAGTTTATGGGGTGTTGGGGATAGAGCCCAGGGTTTCATATACTCGACATAAACATTTTATTAAGAGAGCTATATTACTAGGAGTCCCCCCCTTTTAAAAATAAAAAGTAGTATTGGACTTCAGATATTTGGTAAAAACTATAAACTAAAATAATATTACAACCACTGATAGAATTATCACTCATCTTAAGATTTATTTGGTTGGTTGCTTAGAATTATGTCATTACTCTAAAACAGTGTTGCTTTGGAATAGCATCCTGTCCTGTTTAAACTTTACAATCATGTTTGAATTCTTTCTATTCCTGCATCCATGAAAACAGACCACACACAGCAGAGAGCTTCATCCCTCAGACTATAGGTCTTACCACAAAATGACCAATTTACCAGAATGCTATAGCTTCTACCAAGTGTGAGCTGTGTGTAGAGTAAGAATCAACTTACTGGATGCTAAAATGCCATCGATAAACTCCTGACGAGTTATCTTCCCATCTTGGTCCTTGTCAATACGACGGAAGAAATCCATGACTCGAGATTTTTTGTGATTCATCCAACGCATATACTTTTTCCTCCAGACATCAAAATCAAAGTTGGCAAATTCTTTTAACTAGATAGAAGTCAGAGGTATCAGTAAGTTTTGCTATTTTAGTCCCAGAGCATATCTAAACTTTCAGACATCCAGTAAAGCCATGCAGGCCTTCAAGGGGGCACCAACAATGCTATCAATATGTTGTCCCTTGTGAAAGCACAATCTGCTGCCTTCACTTAAAGCCTAGGCTGTTTAACAAGCTGTGACATAATATAATGGTGGAGCAGGAGAGACAGTAACTGAAAACAGCTCTGGAAAATAAGGAACACGCAGAACAAGAACGGAGAGAACCAGTCTTGCTTTCTCTTTGGACTTTTTCAAGGATCATCTACTTAGATGTAAGGGATGGATTCTGTCTCTTAAGCTGTATGGAAAGGCACTATAAACACACATAGGAACCACATCAAGAGGCTCATGCTTCCCATCATTTTCTGAGATCTTAGAGATTGAGATGGAAAGCATTAAGAATACAACCCTACATCCAAGCATGTTTCTTTGGAATTTCACCAGAGGGAGCAAATGCCCAGCCAACATCTCTTGACAATTGATTGGTGGAAAGCAGGCCTGTATAATGCATGAATTTTTTGTTACTTGGACTGTGTTAGTGACTCTCACTTAGAATGACTTAACAGCACAACATTTTCTCCTTTGGTCTTTCCAACTCCAAAGTTGGAAGAAGGAATGGGGGAGGGGAAGGTGGCAATAACCCATGTGCTTAAAATGCAACTGACCTATGGCAGTAACAACAAAAAACACACAACACTCACTTCCGGGCATAGCTGCTTTGATATGCACAAACAAAAGAATATAAAAGATATTAGACGTTTGTGTTAGAAAAGAAAAGTGCAGTACCATATATCTTAGATGATACTTCAAAACTGAGTTGCTTTTCATAAGCTATTGAAGACTAACAATAACCAAGATTCTCTCTCTTCATGACAGGGTAACAATCCTTCTCTTTTTTTGTTTTTTTGAGACAGTTTTTCTGTGTAGCCCTGGTTGTCCTGGAACTCAGAGATCTGCCTGCCTCTGTCTTCTGAGCACTGGGATTAAAGGCATTTGATACTATGCCTGGCTTTCCTTTTATATAAACTACTCATTTAGAGGCAATCTTGCAAGCTTTTGTTTCCAAAACTGAATCATAGCAAGCTGCTAAGGAAACTCAGACCTCAGGCCTTTCTCTTATATGGAATGTCTGATTTAAGGTTTTATACCATAATGGCACAGCTTCCTTTGAGCAGTTTCCTTAAGAAATCTCTTTTCTTACTTAGGGCCTTGAAGAAAGGGAAATAGTGAGTGAAGGGCTGATTTTACTTCAGAAGAAGTAGATAAAGGCACATAGGTCATACTAAGAGAGCTTTACACGACAGTGTTTACCTCCTCTAGTCTGTCCAAGGCATCATTCAGCTTCCGCTGGCGCTCCAATGCTAACAGCCATACTTGCTGCCAGCGGGCAGAGAGCTGGTTAATTCGTGGGTTTTTTGCTTCAGATTGTGAGAGGATTGGCATGGGAGGAGGTGTGGGTTGACTCAAGGACTTTCCTAAATGGAAAAATAATTACAAGATTAAAAATTCTGCCAGTCCATAAAGAAATGGTTGTATATTCAAGATTATCCTTGGCTATATACTGAGTTTGAGGCCAGCCTTGGGATATGAGACACTGTTTCAAAATTAAAAAATAAATAGATAAAAGACTGTATATATGAACTGATGTTTTACACTAATATACATTTCATAACTAAAAAGAAACATGGGAATGGCAGCATTCTGGTAGAGAGGCATACTGACTTCAGAAGCACTCTCCACCAAACCAACGAAGAGTATCCACCTCCTACACATTATACTTTAACTTACTGATCTGAGACATATCAACTCAGAAAACAGTAGTGGATTCCAAAAGGTTGATTTTCCAATTAGATTAGTGCAATGTAAGTAAACACAACAATGAAAGGCCACTGCTAAATAACAGAACAGGCTTCACCACCTTGTTGCTTCTTATTAATCAAAATAAACAAATGAATAAATAAATAGACAAATAGTATCTGACTAGGCATTGTTAGAAAAGTAAAGTTTCAAAATGAAAGATTGTGGTCCAGGTCAATATAATTTGGGGAATCAAAACCCAGTCCTTGTGATGGCACTCTGTGAAGTCCCTATCTGCAATTAGGAAGAAAGCAACCCAGAATAGTGGGCTGAAAACATACTGCTACCACCGCGGGGTTTCTCGATGAAAGGAGCATGGGTAGGTTCTACATTCTTCCTCTTATATGTCTTGGTGACGCGGTCCACATCAGGTTGTTTGCGTGTCATCTCCTCCATAAATGACTGGTAAATATAAAAATTAGTTAAGAAAATTCACAGTTTTCTTGATCTAAAATGGAAAGTTCTTACTAACAAAGCCCAAAGCCCATGGCAGACAGCCCAAGTGATAGACCACCCCGTGTAACTTCTCACCCCTTAAAAGAAAAGATTAAGTTGGGCTTGAGAGTATAACTCAGTGGTACAACATTTGCTGAACATGTGCACCACACAGAGAAAAGAGAAGGTATAGACAGATACATATTGAGAATAACTGACCAAGAACTAAAGACTCTGAAGGAGGAAGTGAAGAGATGGCCCCTGCTTTCAAGGAACTCACAGCTGAGTGACTAAAACCAAGAATGTTGGTTAGACAGTTATGCACGGAAGACCTAAGATAAGTACTTCACAGTCTGAAGTGACAAAGTGAACAAAGAACTCAAGAATGGGGAAAGACAGCTGTGGCAGGTGGTTTGAACAGAACATGGAAGCTGCAGGATATCCAGAAAGGCCTTTGCCCAGCTCAGAAATGAGGATTTTATCGTGAAAGCAGAAGGCAAGTGAAGAACTCTGACCCAAGGAAGAGACACGGTCAGATCTATGACTGAGAGGACTGACCCTTCCTTTAGTATAGAAGGCTAGGAAATTCTATTATTTACTTTTCCTGTTTCTGAGACAGAATACTGTCAGGCTAGCAGGCTTCTGGCTCTAGCAAAGGTCAGCTTCTAAGCTGGGTTCCAAGATTCCTACTTCTGGTAAACTGCCCTGTGTAATGCCTGAGAAACTGTGAGCGGCTTCTCTGTGGGGCACACTTCATCTTCTAGCTAAAGAAGACTCTAAATTTCTTGCTAGTAGATTCAAAAATACAATGAGCGCTCCATGACCTTAGTGGCCTCCAGGAGCTGGAGCCAGCAAGAAAATGGAGTTTTCAATCCTACAAATGCAAGGAACTGCATTCTGTCAGCAAAACAAACAAACGTGGAGGAGGTTCCTGAGCTCCACATGAGGACTACAAAACTATTGGCTAGAGAGGTCAAAGCACAGCAACTCAGTACTGAGGAAATCATGATTTCTACCTGATGAAACCCTAAGATGCTAACCGGCGACGCCTTGACTCCTAACTCATGAAAATGGATAAACAGAGCTGTTGTAAGCTGCTAGGTCTGTAGTAATTAATGCATGTACAAAGAATGGGAATGTGGTCCATGACACACAGAAGATCCAGATAGAAAGATACCTGATGCTCAGTGATCAGAGCTTTAACTCGGTCTATATTCTGAGGGATAGGCTCCTGATCTCGCTGGATTAGGGTGGTCTCAGCCCACTGGATCCAGGCCAGAAGTTCTTCCAGGAGCTCAGCATTAGCCACCAGTTCTGAGAGAGCTGCTTCCAGACGCTGCTGGTGCTGCTTTGCCCATGTCAGGACCTGTGGAGAGAAAAAGAAACCATGACCCCTATCAGAAAAGCCTATTTTTGTTGTTTTGTTTGTTTGAAAGCACCCTTTCTATCTGATCACACACCATTACTCAGAGGAGCGAGCAACTTTAGGAGCCAAGAAATCCCTCTCTGACTTCAGCTGAGAAAGCTCAAATGAGAGGTAGGAAAAAAAAAGCAAATCTAGTACATTCTATTAAACACAAACTTCACAGGACAGAAGGAAGCAAAGCACAAGGTGTCTGCAGGAGGTGATGAACACCGCACCTCGACAGCACCACTCTAGCTGACATCTCAGTCTTTATCTGATGGACCCACTGTGATTTCAGCTGACCGGGTGAATGGTGACATACCTCTTCAAAGCGAGCTCGGATGATGGTGATCCAGTGTTTGATGGTGGTGATACAATCGGGATGGCAGACAGCCAGGATGACTTCTCCCATTGCCACCGCCGTGTTCACATCCACACGCTTTTCTTCTACTTTCTTCATGAATTCCTACGTAAACAAGAGCCAAAACAAAACAACCCGATCAATATACCTGTCAGTACCATTAGTTCATATTAAAAGGAAAAACATTTCATTGTTTTCTTCCTATGTTTTAGCACAGGCCTTGAAAAAGCTTGCTTGTATGTAGGTGTTGCTAGCATGGTGTATCTAGCTCTAAGAGATACAGAAAGGTAAAAATGACGGTCTGTTAGAGGTGACAGCGAAGAGGAGGGACATTGGTGTGTCTCTGTTCCCTCTGTTACAGCTTCTGTTTCCAACCTCTCCCCCTTTCATTTGTATTCCGTTCCATTTTCTTAGAGCGTTTATTTTATGTGTGTAAATCTTTTCACAGTATGCATGTATGTATGCATTATGTATCATGTATATATGTATGTGTGCATGTATGTATGTATCATGTATATATGTATGTGTGCATGTATGTATGTATCATGTATATATGTATGTATGTGTGCATGTATGTATCATGTATATATATATATGTGCACCATGTGTGTGTCTGATACTGGAAGAGGCCAGAAGAAGATACTGGATCTCCTGGGACAGAGTCACTACAGACGACTGTGGGTCATCACATGAATGCTAGCAACCAAACCTCTGAAAAAGCAGCAAGTGCTTCTAACTGCTGAGCCATCTCTCCAGCCCTTTTATTTCTTTATTTATTAAAGTATATTTCTTTTGGAAAAATATGGTGAAAACCATAAAACACTAACATATTTAAAAATTCCTACCACAATAGAGTGCAACAGCAAAACCAAGATTAAAATATTTAGATAACATGAGACATTTCCTTCTTCACTAGAGCTAAGTAAGGCCTCAGATACCCTGTTTTATCTGCAGCATGCTGAGTAGCTTTAGGAGATCAAAGAAAGGCCAAAAAGTTGTAATATAGTTAAGCTAAAGGTATGTGCAAGTGAGAAGTAAAATGGAGCTGGGTATGATAACACAAACCTGCAATCCTAGCACTCAGGAGGCTGAGGTAGGTTTTCGGGAGTTCAAGGGTACATAATAAGATCTCATTTCAAAATCTAGCCAATCAACAATCAAAAATTAGAAAGGGAAAATGTTCTGTATTTTATTTTAGAACACTATGTGGTTTTACTTGCTTAGAGCCAACATGAGGTGCAGGAGAGATGGTTAGAGCATTAGCTGCTTCCAGAGGACTTGCATTTGATCCCCAGCACCTCCATAGTAGCTCACAACTATTCATAACTCCAGTTCTCGGGGATGTGATCTGGTTTCCTTGGGCACCAGGCATGCATAAGGTGCACAGACAGACATGTAGGCAAAACCATATACATAAAATAAAAATAAATAAATCTTAAAAATATAAAGCCAATAAGTGAGTTGTCTAAATATGAATGAATGCAGATGATAGGTATCACAAAGCCTCTGGCTTCTGCTCAGTACACAAACAGCCCACTCTGGTTTTTATTCTTTTTACAAGAGGTCTGACATTTACAAGTGAGTCCTGCTTTTCTTTTGTAGTGAGGCAATTCTCAACATGGTTGAGTAGCACAGATCACTAAATCTTGAGGGTAGATTACCTTGTGAGTGTCAATGAGAGACTGTAGGGACTCTGTGTCATCAGGAAGGGCCCCTCGAAAGCGAAGTGTTTGTTCTGCTTCAGAAAGCCATTCCAACAGCATATGGACTGTGTCCCGAAACTCTTCTGCCTGAAATAACCAAGCACAAGAAGATATGGCCTCCCTCTGCAGCTGAGGCACTAGACACTACAGAGTGTGTTGGAGGATCATCCAGGACTACACTCCACCAGGCACATTTGATGCCCTTGTCCAGTGCTATAGAGTCATCTTAACTTGTAGACCTTTGAAAATCAGTTCAATTACTGGTCAAAGTCCTGTAAAATGTTTAGAATATCAACTTCATTTTTGTTCCAAGACTGTGGGACTTCATGGTCCTGGTAAACAACTAATATTAATATGCTCAGGTCCCCCTGCAGATTTATCTTACCTGTTTTAAGGCCTGTTCAAGTCGGCTTTGCTTAGAAACAGAGAGCTTGCACACGGTGTCCCAGCGAGTACTCAGTTCCTGGAGCTGCCCCTTTACCCAAGTCGTGTCATCTCTACTGTTCTCAATCAGCTCTCTGCCTGACCGCTTCAGGACCTGAACGGTGCCCGTTCGCTTTCCCAGTTCTTTTTGGAAAACCTAGTTAAAAAAAAAAAAAAAAAAAATTAGTTTTTTTTTTTAAAGATTTATTTTATTTTATGGATGAGTATTTTGCCTTCCGTATGTATGCCATGTGTATGTTTAGTGCCCATGGCAGCCAGCAGAGGGTATCAGACCTTTGGAACTAGAACTATGGTTCAGCCATCATTTGGGTGCTGAGAACTGAACCCAGGTACTCTGAAGTCATCTCTCTAGCCCTGTGTCTGACATGTGTTTTGTATAAGGAATAAAACTACAGAACAAATAATCTGAAGAGTAGGTTCTTAACAGGTAGATGCTTACCTCTGCATATTTATTTATGCAGAGGAAGGCAGAAAGAACACTCTCTCAAGAAGCCTGCACCAGACTCCTTTCTCCCTCAATGCCTGTGCTTAAATCTATATTCAATATGTTTCTCAAAAAACCTCAACTTTGCTTAAACACAAAACAAAAACCCCAGGGGCTACACAACATAGTAATACCTTGTCTCCAATACAAAACAAACAACAAAAACAGGAGGCAGAGGTAGGAGGATTGGTGAATTGAGGCCAGCATGGTCTACAAAGCCAATTCCAGGACAGACAGAGCTGTAACACAGAGAAATCCTGTCTTGAAATACAAAATAACCAGGGCTGGAGAGATGGCTCAGCGGTTGAGAGCACTGACTGTTATTTCAGAGCACCTGAGTTCAATTCCCAGCAACCACATGGCAGCTCACAACTGTCTGCAGTTTCAGTTCCATGTAAAACACCAAGGGCAAATAGATAAATAAAGTTTTTTTTTTTTTTTTTTTTTTTTAAAAAAAAAAAAAAAAAAAAAAAAAAAAAAAAAAAAGAAGCTGTAGCTGTTAGTTCAGGTGTACTGACCTGCTTGACTCTGAAAAGGACTCCCAATCTGAAAAGTTGGAATAATTATTCTAGCATCTCTAGAATTGAGGGAGACAGAACATAGCTGCAGTACAGAGAACGTGATAAATTACACTCAGTCCTTCCTGTCTTTGAGTGTCAGTTCTCTTGTTTGGGTTCCAGTGATTAAACATTAAGCACTATCACCTATCACGCTATCTCATTATTAGCCCATAGGATGTAATATAATTTCAGGGCAAAGTAGAATGTTTTGTGTTAAAACAGGAGAACATTACGCAGCTCAACACAGCAGGTATGAACAGAAGAACTGGTGGTATACATGCTGGTAGGCTGGTTACTATAAAAAGTGCTTAGAAAAAAAATCTCCCATTTCCATTTTAGGTGTTAGTGGAAATGGATTTCTTAACAGTCTCTCTCTGAATTTAAATTTCATTTGTGACTCAACCAAGGGATAAACAAACAGGGAGAACCTTTCACATGCTGCCAAATCTGAGTCAAACCAATTTTGGTAAATTGTTTGAGACTGATGCAGAATCCTAGCAAATTTTTTTTTCTCTTTTGTTTTTTAAAACATGGCTTCTCTATGTATCCCTGGCTCCTGGAACCTGCTATGTAGACCAGGCTAGCCTTGAGCTACAGAGATTAAAGGCGTGTACCATCCATCACAGCTGGTCAAAAGTTTGTTTAAACATAGAAGACAAAGAGCTGCTCCTCCACAGCCATTCATTCTTCCCCAGATGGTCAACACAGAGCAGAAGATACACAAGGAGAAGACTCTATGGCTTTGTTTCCCAAGAAGCCAATTCCAGCTTCTCACCTTATGGGCATCCATGAGGTTCATGACGAGGTCAAGGTCCCCATGTACAGGCTGGTCTTCAGCCAACTGTGGCTCCACCTTGTACAACCAGTCAACTAAGGCCTGCAAAGCATCCATGAACTGGCCCGAAAACAGTAAGGCTTCTTCCAACTTGTGCTGCCTAAGAAAGGCATACAAAATTCAGAGATTTTAAGAATAATAATAATAAAAAATTCAATGTCCATAATTCTGACTACTGAAAAGAAATACTATTTAAAGTCTATAAAATAATTTCTGTGCTAGAATAGTTAGAAATAGACTACAAATAAGTGAGAGAAATGCCTAGACATTTTAAATCAAACTATGTCTAGACACTCTTATCTTATGAGTGGTTTGCCTGGAGTTATGTCTGTCACCTATGTGTGCCTGGTGCCTGCAAAGGTCAAAAGAGGGAGTTGGATCCTCGAGGACTGGAATTACACGTATCAGTCACCCAGAACTGATCATGAACATGAGTCACATATGGATGTTGAAAACCAAACCTGGATCCTCTGCAAGAGCAACAGGTGCTCATAGTCACTAAGCCATCTATCTACCCAGCCCCCTTATTCTTATTTTAATTTAGCAAAAATTTTGTAAGAAACATGGCATATCTGTATGGGTCTACCCTTATGGGGACACACTCATGCTCACCGCTCCACAGACTTGCCACAGACAGTGTCCCATTTGTCTCTGACTTCTCCTAGCAAGTTGTCAAGTTTCTGAGTGTCATCAGCAAGCAAAGTCTTTTCTTTAAGTGCTCTGCCAGTTCTGATTGTGGTATCATACACAGGCTGTTTGCCACCAAGAGTTTTCTGAAATTCCTGTTTTTAGAGAGAAAGAAAAACAAATAACACACACTTACATCAGGTAATAGCATGAGGTCCTGGGTTTAATTTCTAGTCCTCCAACAGGGTAAGGTATATTTTGATTTGTAATCAACTTCTTTTTTCAGTTTCCAGGTTTATAAACTAAGTAAAGCATTAAACAAAAACAAGACTACCACACACACACACACACCCCCACCACCTCCTCCTCCAAACAAAACAAAAAACCTAACTAAAATTAACAATAGCTCACCCTTAAAAGAAATCTGTAACTTTCATTCATACTATATAAAATAGCACATGGCAATTTCTAAAATCCTAATTTTTGGCTAATTACTCATATAACCAGCTTGCTTAAACTATTATGTAAGATTATGACTGTCATATTATCTAGTTATCCCATGGATTCCTTGGGTTGGTATACAGTGCCAAGAACACTTGTTCAGCTTATGTGAGCCTAAATTCGATCCCCAGCACTACAAACAAATGAAAAGGAAGGCTCATTTCATCATGCTTTTTTATATGGTTCAAGCTAGCCTAAAATTTTTCTACGTAGCTCAGGCTACTCTTTAAATCTCAAAATTCTTTTGCCTCAGATTGTAAAGTGCTAGGATTATAGGTATTTGCTACTACGCTCGGCCTTAATTTTGACTTTAAAAAAAAAAAAAAATAAGTCTCACATATTCTAGGTTGATCTTTAATCTTCTTGCTTCTTGAGATTACATAGATTATACAAAGGTGCCATCATGGCCAGTTTCTTACATACTAGGGAGTCAAATGTCAAATGCAGGGCCTTATCCATGCCAGGCAAGAACTCTTACCAAATGATTTACACTCCTAGCCCTTTGTTGATATTTTAACATGAATAAACTGGGTTTTTTGCTTTTTTTGTTTTGTTTTGTTTTTTAAAAAGACTTATCTATTATGTATACAGTATACAGAAGAGGGCATCAGATGTCATCAGAGATGGCATGGTTGTGAGCCACCATGTGGTTGTGGGGAATTGAACTCAGGACCTCTGAGCCATCTCACTAGTCCTGAATTAACTGTTTTAAATAGGCTCTGGTTTCTATTTTAGCAAGCAACAAACTTTGGTGAATACCTAGATTAGAGCACATAGTTCACAGCAATGAACCACTTTACCTTATGTTTAGAAAGCTGAAGTTTGATTTTGTCTGGGTCATTGGAAATCTCCAGTTCTGAATCCAGATGACTCTCTGCATCTTCTAGCCAGTCAATCAGTTTTTTCCAAGCTTCATAGAACTAAAATTAAGATATACATTGTAATAGAAAAGAATGTGCAAACTGTACAAGTCTATGATCTATGATCACCATTTCAGAGGTTCAGGACACAAGGCTGTTCACAAACTTAGTGCCTTCGTTAATAACTTACTTGTTTTGCTCGCTTTCTGGCATCATCCAATGACCTCCCCCTTTCAATAGATCTCTGGACAACCTTCTCCCACCGAGACTGGACACTAACTAACAGATTCTTGATCAAGACAACATCCTGTTTCTGACTAAGGAACTTCAACTGGTTTCCTGTTTGATCCAGCTCGATGATCTGGTCTCGATGAGCGTTTACTTCATTAGCAAAAACCTGTGGGAAGACAGTGCTCATTTTAGCTATAAAATAAGACAAAAGAGCACTCCTTTGAACGAATCTTTTTAAAGGGAAGGTGACATCATCTTAAGGCACAGCTACCTTGTGCTCTTCTATCTGAGAAAGAACAGTGGTCAAAATGAGGCTGGGGGGCGAGGCGATGTTTAAACTCTGCTCTGCCAGGGTAAGCCAGTTGATAAATTCTTGCAGGGAATTTTGGAATTCTGTTGCCAGGCTGAGGGCCTCTTCAAGCTTTGACTACATTTTTAAATAAAGCACACAGAAGAAAAAGTTCAGAAGTTATACAACAAAAGTATGAGATGCATACCAGAATAAATGACCCTAGATAAGAAAGACTCACTTAATGAACCACTAATTATGCCTCACACAAAACAGATGGGGGTATTCAATGGCAGTGTCTGAAGCTAAAAGCACCCTGACTCTAGTAAGAACTGAGTAGAAGAAAAGGGGAAAGGCACAGTTCCTTTTGGGTTAAGTTTTCTTGGCCTTCTCTACTTCCTGGACCATTTTAGAACAGAGTAAACTACTGAGCTCAATAAGTGTAAGTGAACATACTTTAGTGTTGGTGATAGCTACAGAACTGAAATACTGTTCTGGGCAAAGATCCCATTTAAAATACATTTTATGGTGTGGAGGTTAATGAGAACCTTGTGACTGCAAAGATACTGCTGCTATAGTGTTCACTGTTTAAATACATGGTTTTAGAAAATATAGCCTGAAATATGAGTCTGAAACGTGTGTTGATGCCACAGCATTCCCGGAACACATCTGAATATAACTTTTAAACTACTCTCATTTAAAGCAGAATGACAGAAAAGCATGACTCATTCAGGTAAAGTGCTAGTCTTCATTAGTACACCCCAACCCAGGGTCCATGAGCTCTATTCTCAGAGACTTCTAGTCCCAGCTTCTTAGTGGACGGACACCTGTGACCATGTACTAGGCAGGTAAAGCAAATAATTTTTAAAAGATGATTATATCCAAAGTATATTAAAAATGAATACATTAAAAAACTACACTAAAAACTTAAACTGCTACTAATTTCAGTTGATTAGATTACATTGCTTTTCGGGTTGGAGAGATGGCTCAGAGGTTAAGAGCACTGACTGTTCTTCCAGAAGTCCTGAGTTCAATTCCCAGCAACCACATGGTGGCTCACAACCATCTATGATGAGATCTGGTACCCTCTTCTATACACTATATACATAATAAATAAATGTTAAAAAAAAAAGATTACATTGCTTTTCTTCATCCTTTAGGGTTATTTTATAATGAGTGCTCTAAAAACATACAACATGAGCTTGATGAGGTCCTCACACTTGGGAGGCAGAGGCAAGTGGATCTCTGAGAGTTCAAGGACAGCCTAATCTATAGATCAAGTTGCAAGACAGGTTCCAAAGCTACAGAGAGAAACCCTGTCTCCAAACAAAACCAAAAAGTCCTCAAACAAACAAACCTCCCAAAACAAACAAAACATGCAACACAAAGCTGTAAAATGCCTGCCTAGCATAAGTGAGGCCCTAGGTTCAATCTCTAGCACTGAAAAAAGGTCTGACCAATACTGAAGTCCACCTCAAAGCTTTCAGACACATCTAGATATTAATACTGATGTCTATTCTTTAATAGAGCACCATATATATTTAATAAATATTTTAAAATTATCATGAAATGTAATATTCCTATAGAATCAGATATACGTATTCTTGATACCAAAAGTGGTTTTCTTGCTTTTTTATAGCTCATGCTGCCCTTACATTTAAGATCCTCTTGCCTCAAAATTCTTGCTAAAAACCTTTTAATTGAGTTTGAACTCTTCCTCAATTTCTTTCATTAATTTTACCTTTGCCTTCTGCAGGACAGAGAACAAGAAATTTAAAGGCTTATATTCAAGTTCTTATGACTATTACTCCCATCACACAAAGCCACACTAGAAAAATATGACACACTAGTGCCTCTTTAAAAATGTTTCTTAGTGTGTGTGAGTAGTCTTGTGTTCTACCCAGCAATCTCAAAAGAACTCAGCCTGTTTACTTACTCTCCCCATAACAGGACACACTTCTTCAATACTAGTTGACAGTGAGACAGAGACCAGAAGACAGTGAGAATTAAGGAGAGGTTCTCTGCATATTTTACATTTGACATGACTAGCAAAGAAGAAAATGAGACTCAATAGTCATTAAAAACAAACAAACAAACAACCCCTGCTCCCCGCAAAAAAATCTAGCCAGACTTGGTAGAGGCAGAGGCAAATGGATCTCTGAGTTTGAGGTTAGCCTGGCCTACAGAGTTGAGTTCCAGAAAAGTGAAGACTACACAGAGAAACCCGGTCTCAAAAACAAAAAAAACAAACAAAACAAAAACCCCCCAAAACCAAATAAACTTTTTTGAAAAAAGGCTTGATCTCTTCTCCCTCTTTTACTCTTATAGAGAAGAAAACCCAATTTCTGAGGGTTAGTGAGAAAAGGCCATAACTGGCATTTCTCTTAGTTTTCAGTAAAATTCCTTGCAGGAAGCTAGTTGCTGGTCACACTTCTTACACTGCTCTGTTTCCATCTTCTCAATTCTATGGTAAACTTTATTTTTATGTAGGAACACAAACTGGCAATTAGTGTCAGGTATGAAGGCCAGTACTAACAGTAGTGTTGTCTTAACTGGTAGGTGGAGAAAAGGAACAAGTATAAAATAAAGTACCAGAAGGAACTAACACCATCAGTGCCATGGAAATAGAAATTAAAGGCAGGATAATATGAAGTCCAACTATGAGAGTGAGTTCTCTGACATGTCATACACAAACATCATCATAAAATAAAGACATAATGTCTTATGGTCGCAGTGTTTCTGCATTGGTACCTTCCTCTCTTCCATCTTACTGCTGACCACATGCCACTTCTGCTCCAAGAGAGCCACACTCTGTTCAGTTTTTGAGCCAGATCCAGAATCACCACGGCTGAGCAGCATAAGCCTTCCCTTGTCAAGCAGCTGATTATAAGTCTCTTCCTTGGCTCTTAGCTGGGAATGCAATTCCTGTAAGAAAAGGCAGAAAATTATATCAATAATATATACTTATTGAAAGACCTCACACAAAAAGACTTCACTAGCACAGTCTGGCAAAGTCCCCAAGGGCCTTGTCTTGTTCCTTTAAGGTTCAGTTTAAAGTATGAACTATTATTAAATAAAATTCACAATTCTCCCTTAATATGAAGACAATCAACTCATTAAGAAAATAAAATTACTTTTTTAAGGATCAAAGATCTCAAAATGTAGTCCTTAATAAATTATTTCTGCTTTTTATTAAAGATTTCCCTGGAAATTATGTTGTCTTTTGTTCTCAGTAGGCTCTCTTAAAATACTGTCAACATAGCTCAGATCTCCACTAAACACTTACTGAATGGTACTCTCACCTTTAGTCAACCAACTAAATGGACTCAGTTTACCAGCTCACCGATGCCTTTCGATGACTCTTTCCTTCACTACTGCTGCCTGCATCAGGTACTAACGTCAGTAAATAAGCTGCATTAACATCTCCGAGAGAAGCTACTGAATATAAGATGCTTATGTGCAATCTGAAGAACTGCTGTTACCATATGTGTGTCAAGCTGCTCTCTAGCAGTCTCAGGGAGTCCTCCTGTAGGCTTAGATGCAGAAAGCTGGCTCTCCATTCTATTGAGTTCCAATAGGAAATCTTCAATTTCACTCTGGAAACCCTGGGCCTTTTGAAAAAAGACATATCAACAGCATCAGTAAGCAAACAGCAGTAAAAGCAAACTTCTGGAATGATCCTGAGCTTACAAGGAGGAAACTGAAGCTGCTCCCAGGCACAGCAGTTATTTTGTTTCTAGATTGGTATAATCTGCTTGCTTATGGCTAACATCTAACAAAATCCTTCAAACTTAGTATAACACAGTGTCAATGCCTAATGACTCTGATAAACGGACTAAGGGATTGCTGAATAGGGAGAAGTCTGACTTGCTGCTGCTGCTGCTGCTGCTCTCTTCATAAGGGGCTCTACCCTACAAGGTTTCCTTTCTCTCTTAGGCCTCTTCCCAATGTCCTCCCCCTGGATTGGACAACACACATACCTGCTGCAGCGTTGACTGGAGCTGCTGCTCCCTCTCCTCTGTCTTTTGCAGCACAGATTCCCAGCACTGGTTCAAGGTTTCCAGGCGGCTCCTTAGGCTGCTGGCATCATCTCCAGCACTAGATTCAAGAAGTTCGTTGCCAGCTTTGTTGACTGTTTCCACGGTGGCTTGATGAGCCAAAACATCATTTTTTAGAACCTAAAAAATGTTGAATGACATATTTATCTCTATTGATGTCAATTAAGTCTGGCTCAAGGTCCACACGACATTAAGCTTCTGGTGGTATTTGGTCTCAAACTGACTGACAAAGTTAGGTAGAAATGAGAACACTTACATGGTGTTTTGCAAGCTCAACTTCAATGACTTTTGGGTCTCCACTTATTGGTCTCTGAGCATCAAGCAACTCTTCAGTGTGTGTTAGCCAACTCATTAGTTCCTCTAAGGCATGTTGGAACTGGCCAAGGGCCAAAAGAGCACCTTCTAGCTTATGCTGCTCAGAACAAGACAAGGAACATTTGTTAGGAAATCAGAAAGAGAAGCCACTAGTTCACTGATCTACAGTACCACTAGTCTTACCTGTCGATGAGCAATTTTCTCACCCAAATTCTCCCAGAGGTGTTTGAGTTCTGTCAGTGGTTCTCGTATAATGTCCCTGTCTGTTTCATCGGTAGCTTTCTTTAACATCAATTCACCCTGGTGATTGAGTTTTTCCATCTCAATTTGCTGCTGGTAAACTTCTACTTTAAACTCCTACAAAAGATGTACTTAATGTTAACATTAAACCAAGTCTTCAGTATTAAAAAGAAGCAACTCTCTTTTCAAAGCCATTCTTAGATACGAACCTTCATTTCATTTAACTGGTCTTTGACAGTGTTGAGGTCAGTGCCCACTGGGGGCATAGTGCAGAGTTTAATCACAGTGTTATCTAGCCAGTCAAACATAGCCTGAAACAAAACCACAAACATGAGGTTAAGAGAGAAGGGTCATTTCCTTCCCCACTGTTGGCATTCATGAATACAGGGGTTACATTGGGACTTCTAGCAAGGGGTGACTTACATCATCTGACCAGCTTTATTGAATAGCTGAATGGGTATGAACATGGCAAGCAGGCAATGACAATAAAAATGGCAATAGCAGAAGCTTGGATATATGTTATGTCAACATTTTTCTCAATAGCTGTGGGAAACTTAGGCCAGAAATATAGAAGCAGCACCATCTTAGGTTTCAAAACACTGCCGAACTGAAGGTGAGCCACTCCGCACCAGATTTGGAAAATGACAAGAGCTACTTCCTTTGTGGCATCTCCCAACCTCTTACCTGGAGAGTATCCTGATACTGCACAGCTGCTTGCATGGCATCCTCAAGTTTTTCTAGCCTTTCTTTCCAAGTTTTGTTTAAGTTCTCCCAAGCATTATTCATCTATGGGAAAAATATTGAATCAACTTCTTCCAGCAATAGCTGTCTGGTCTAAGCCCACTAGGTCTCATCTGAATCCCTCACCCACTCTCCACACCTCATCAATACTCTTCTTCACTTCAGGCTTCTCAGTTTCTCCACAGGCAAAAATCAAATCTGTTCCAAGGATTCTAATGAACTCCAACTCCTCATGCAGACCATCTGTCTCCTCCTTAATCGTCTAAATGAAAAGAACAGAAAACGGGTCAAAACAGAAAGCAGAGCATAACTTCTCACATTTGGCAAATACAACACAGTCCCCTAATCAAGAGCAAATCATACAATGGCTTTTACTCTTAAGATATTGCTTATCCAGAGAGTGCAGCCTCTTACTCAACTATGTATATTCATTTAAAAAATAATCAATGTACTACTATATACATAAGTCATAAAATACGAGCATGCAGTGATGACAAAAATGGCAAGGAGAGCATACATAAAAAAGAAAATATGACAATAGAACACAGTAGAAGTCACAAACATTGGTGCTGACAGACCAGGTCACAGCTGGGCTATATAATCTTAAACACAATCAGTTCTTTGTTAGAGCCTAAAACAGTTCACATACCAACAGAGAGGGATAAAGGAGGGGAGTTTCCATATGAAAAGTATCTGAAAGAAGGTGGTGAGACAAGCAGTGTTTGTGCCCAAGGCTACCATGTGAAGTCCATCCAGTGACTTTACACTGCCCAGAAAAACTAGAAAAAGGTGGGTTTTAAGTAACTTGCTACCCCTAAATAATGAATTAAAATTTTTTTCTTTTCTATTGTCTATCTCCTCTCTCAAAGTGGAAAAAAGTATCACCTTAAAAACAAAACAAAACAAAGCTTTCAAAACACTGAGCCTGGATAAGCAACTACCACAATATACTCAGGGCCTGGGGGCTCAGCTCAGAGGCACTTTATTTGTTTAGCATGTATGAAACCCTCAGTTCTATTTCAGCATTGCAAGAAAACGTGAAAACAAAACAAAACAAAACAAAACAAAAAAATTCCCCCCATCAGCTTGGTTATAGTATCTTGTTAAAGGACACACATACACGATGATGTTTTGTATTTTTGTTACCTCAGCAGCTTCAACCTGTTGCTTGATGATGGATGGATCAATGCCAGGGCTTTCCAAGTCATGGACAATATCCTGGGTGTCTTTGATGGTGGTCAGGAGAGCTGCCATATCATACCAGAACTTTTCTGCTAATTCAAGGACATCAAGGAATTTAATTTCTCGCTCTTCAGACCGTGCTTTGATGTCCTCCCAGAAGAATACCATTTGGTCCAGCTTGTCCTGGATTTCTGAAGTAGTAAAGAAGAGATGTTAACAGAACCACTCTAAATTTGAAATCTAAATTTCTCATTGAAATTCAATCTAATTCTGACATTACTTATAGTTCATAGTAGCTTTACTACTATCATTTTACACTAGATTTTTCTACTTGTTTATCTCCTTCATAAAGGTATAACAGAAGTAATCTGGAAATACCACACAAAATATGTGGTAAGATAAAAAAAAGCCCTTAACTTACAAAGGGCTGAAATGGAAATGCTTCCTTCTAGTGTTCTTATTAAACTTTCTGTGAATTTCCCATGGAAAGTGTTACAAAAGGTAGTTATGTTCTGCTCACTATTGATACTGTGATACCCACATTAGGGGTTAAAGGAGCATTTGTTTCCTGGCCTGGGAATCTAGCTCCCAATTGTAACCTTGTTTCAATAGGAAAATGTGTTCTGAATTCTAAATGAATTCTACACGACTTTTAGAATACTCATTACTTGAGAAGTGACTCTGGGTAGGATGCTAGAGGTAGCCAGAGCCTGAGATTCATTCTATGGTCTTTCTTAAAGAATAATCAAATCTATCAAATACCTTTTGCAGCCAGATCCTTGTCTGCTCCCTGAGATCTCCCAATGAGCTCTTCTCCACGACGTTTCAGGGCCTCAAAGGATGGCTGCAGCTTTTCTAGCTCCATGGTAGCACTTTTATTGTCACTGATGCACTCTCTAATCTTGTCTACTTCAGCAGGGATCAGGGGTGGCATCCGCAGGCGAGAGGAAAGATTCTCCAGAGTTTCCAACATGGGTTCAATTTTATCATGAAACTAAACAAAGTTGGATTATTAGTCACCATACCATTGCCTGAGTTCAGTCTGGCCCAATGGCTATTAAGTGCTGGGTTTGTCTAAAAAACTGTTTTGGACATAGTACACTAGGTGTTGGCCTATTAGAGTGAGGAAAAAAGACACTTATTTTGTGAGTCAAAAAGTACTAATATACCAAAAATCCACTAAAATGGTTAGTATTGTCACAATACTTCTCAAACTCCAACTAATATGATGAGATAGGAACAAGACTATGAACTGGTGAGGGTCAGTATTCAGCACCTCAGATGACAGCTGCATGCAACAGACCAGACTGACAAGCTCAGTGCCCTCCACCGCTATGTAAATGGACGGGAACTTAACATGCTGAGTAGCCTGGAGTCTATGGTATGCAGTTTAACAACCCACAATTATGGAAGAAGGGAAAGGGAAACACTGGCATGATAAAGGTAATGAGAAGATCAAATCTAACCTTTCCACTTTTCTGGCACTTTGAATAAAATGACGAAAATCATAAAATTCTGAATTTATAAATTGATATATATTGGAAAGAGAACAGCATAGAAGAATTTTCATCTAAGAACCCCATCTAAAACAAACTCTGGATTTATT
The DNA here is from genome assembly GCA_004025045.1 of Sigmodon hispidus. Taxonomy (NCBI): domain Eukaryota; kingdom Metazoa; phylum Chordata; class Mammalia; order Rodentia; family Cricetidae; genus Sigmodon; species Sigmodon hispidus. Next base: position 52,869 of record PVIH01000087.1, read on the forward strand.
AATTTGAGTAAGGCTTATTGATGTTAAGTGCCCTACAACAAAAATTATTTGCTACTACTCCCTTACTTCTAAATTCAATCCCAAACAGAATGGTCACATTAAACTTCCACAAAAGGTAAGGGAAGCTTTCTTATAGGCATTGTCCTCCATTCTCAGCTCTATAAGAACAGTGATTCCCATGGAGTGAGTGGGTACCTTACCTCTGTAATCTGTAATGGTGGGCGTAGTCAACACAACAATGAAATGTGACGATGTGGGGAAGACAGGAGCAGGCAGCAACAACACAAAGTAACACATTCCACAATGTGAGTGAGATGGGACGGGAGGTGGGGGAGGGGAAAAACTCGAGTAAGTACAAGTATTAACCAAGAATATTGACTCAACAAGGAATAAAATACCCAGACATGACAAAAGTACCACTGACAGTAATATATTAGTTGAGAAGTGTGTAGTAGTTACATGCTTTAAACTCTACTGCTTGTGGTTTTCCCTTTTCTTTGGTATATTTCTCCCTATAGAAGCATACTTTTTCTGAATTTAAAAGTTGGCTGGGCTGGGCTGGGCAGTGGTGGTGCACACCTTTAATCCCAGCACTTGGGGAGCAGAGGCAGTTGAGGCTATTCTAGTCAACAAAGCAAGACCCAGGACAGGCTCCAAAGCTGCACAGAGAAACCCTGTCTCAAAAAACCAAAAGCTGATTGCTTAAGTTAATGCACTGTCACATTCTAAATCTCACCATTAATAGCCTCAACTGGAACCAACTTTTGTGGGGGGTAATCACTGGTTTTGGATGCAAGATTAATTTAATCCTCAAATTATTCCTGCCTAAGAGTCACTGTAGCATCAAGTTTTCAAAGAAACCATCAATAAACAATTAATTACAAATACCAGCCAAAACACACTTCACCTTTTATAAAGTGTCAGTGCTCCAATGCTCCTGACAACAGAAATGTAAGGAGACAGTTTGCTATGCTACAGATAATGCATTATTGACACAGTGCCTGGGTACTCCTGCACACATTGGCATAACTTGGACTAGTAGACAGTTGAGAATTCTAACACAAACACACATACCTGAGCAGACTGGGACACAGCCTCATCCAGAGCCAGGGCCCGCTGGCGTACCACCTCTTTGATTTGAGCATAAATGTTTTCTGCTTTCTGGTACTTTTCTTCCACCATTTTTCCTTCCTCAGAATTTAACTCCTTTAGCTGCGGACCTATTTTTAGTATCTTATCAATATGAGGCTTGTGTTCAGCAATGGATTCCCTTAGTTGCTAAGGGAAGAAATATAAAGTGAAGAGAGCAATTAGCAACAAAAATATAATGAGGTTTCCTAGGTCATAAAAAACAAATCAAAAATAATGAGCATGTTTATATCCATTTATTTAGATGCTTTGATTAGAGGAAATAACGGCTTTGAGAGGAACAAACTGAATTATTAACCAGCAAGTCCTAGCCTCCCACCATTTCTAGGGGGTCTTAGGCTCCAATGCTATGTAATTCTCCTAATTTCCCAAGCCAGATTACAGGTCCAATTACTATGGAAGTCTTTCTGGGCATATTCTGTCTCACTTGCCATCCTGCCACTAAGTATGTCTTGACATCACATTATTATAATATATATTATATATCTTAGTATCTGTCTACACTCCAGGCTGAGTTACGAAGCAGGGTGGGTAATTTAAGAACAACAATCATCTGGTAATTCAACTGCTCTGGCTATGTCCAGTTTATACCCTCCACTTAAAGAAGCATGGGAATAATACTAAGGAGAAATCATAAACCAGAAATGAACATTTAAGAAAGCATTATTTATGTTAATAGCTTTACCTGCTACATCAATAAATTTCTTTCCTCTTAAATATATGAGGCAAAATACTCTCTGATTAATTCCTTCATAGCTCTCACTCTAATCAAGTGAAAGAACCATCCAGCCACACCTTAATACCCTAACAGTCTCAGAAATATTTTAAATTTCTTTGATTTTTGCTGGTTATTTCATTGTTTCTTCTTATACACTGGGGATCAAATTTAGGGCCTCAGGTATGTGATAAGTGCTCTCCCACTGAGCTAATCCCAGCCTTAGTTAGTTCTTTCTTTATTCCTATATACAAAGGTTCTTTTAAATATTTTTTTGCTTTTAACTTTTGAACTTTTTTTTTTTTTTTTTAAATTTTATTTATTTATTTGCCTTGGTGTTTTCCTGGAACTGGAACTACAGACAGTTGTTAGCTGCCATGTGGGTGCTGGGAATCGAACCCGGGTCCTCTGGAAGAGCAGACGGTGCTCTTAACCGCTGAGCCATCTCTCCAGCCCCAACTTTTGAACTTCTTTTGCTATAATCCAGCCTGAACTAAGAACTTCTCTGTAACCAAGACTGTTCTCTAGCTCATGACCACAACCATTCAGAGTGCTGGATTGCAGGCATGCACTACACCATGCCTGGCTTGACACATCTATAACCTTATTATTTAATCAATTAATATTAATCAGTGAAGAAAATTTAACATGCATTCATTTGCATTGTGAAAAGAAATTCTGATAGGAATTAACTTTGCAACATAAAATTCACCCTACAGGCCTTTAACAAATGTTTTTAGTGAGGCACACAGCCCATTTTCCGTGAGAAAGAAACGGCACACTCCTTACCCTCATCTCTTCCTGCTGCTGTCTGAGTTGCTCATGATCAACAGCTGGAGGAGGCAGCTGTGCTATTAATGCCAGAGTTTCTTCAGCCCAGGGGCTAAGCTCTTCGTATGTTTCCCAAAACTGGTTCACTAGGACTTGTGCCCTCTCTAGGCGGGCATAGCGCTCTGAATTGAGCAGGCTAATGTCTTCATATTGTTGTATTAGGCACTCAGTTTTCTCCTATGAGCCAAATAGAAAAAGAAAAAAAGTATTACAATTAGAAACAAATGCAGGTATGCATAAAGGCCCCCCCCAAAAGTGTGTGCACACAAAGACAAATGTAAAGAAACACACTAAATTAACCAAGATGGACTAATGAATAAATGATCTTTAACTACTTCTTTATAATTAATTCAAAATGTAATTATCATACACATACATTATTTCTAGAATTTGAAAAGTATGAATATAATTGAAAAGGTAGTAAAACAGCTCAAAAAAAGCATAAATTAAAAATAATCTTCTAGGGCTGGGTATGGTGGTGCAGGAGGCAGAGCCAGGCCATCTCTGTGAATTTCAGGCCAACCAGGACTCCAACCCCAAAAACAAACAAACAAACAAACAAAAGTAACAACAAAACAAAAGCCTATCAGAGACTCAAAATGAGACAAATCACCCCAATAAAACAGTGGGAAATGGACAATGCTGACTTAAGAGGCTCCACACCTGCTCTTGTTCTTCAGGGGCTAATAGGTCAGGTCAATTCTTCCCTGAGAAACAGTATTTACCATGCACCTTGTGTTGGACTTTTAAGATAAGAACAAATATAACTTAGATGGCCTGGAATTTGAGAGGCTTTTGCCTCACTCTTGCATGTGAAGGAATATGAGCACATGCCCCATACCCTACGCTAGCCACCAGTAATCAGAAAGTCTAGTAGAAAAAAAAAAAAAAAAAAAAACAAAACAAAAAAAAAAAAAAACAAAATTTAAAACATTATTTTTTGTTTTGCTCCCAATCTACCATCATGAACAGCAGCATGAATGATAACTGTACTTCACCTGCAATACAGCTTTCTGCTCCTCTCCACATGTGCTAAAGATTTCACCACGGTGACTAAACAATTCATCCATTGAATCTTTGTGTCGGATGATGTCAATGGAGAAAGCCTTTGAAAAGAAAATTGCAATTAAGCCAAGAAATGAAAAGACCTACCCTATGCCTGTGCTGGTGAAATGTCAGTCACAACAAATAAAATTTCTTACTTTAAAAATACATAAAAAGTATTTTTAAAGGTTAACTTTTACTTATCATTGATGCTTATCTTTAAAAGAAAAAATTGTTTTCAATGCTTATTTTTAGTTGTTCACAAAATATTTCCTTCTTAAATTACCCAGGAAATTGTTAAGTATTCTTTCTAGGATTCAAAGGTCTACTTGATACTTTTCTACTACAGAAAAAAACATAATATATTTTCCTTACCCAAATTAAATATTTACGGGTTAATTTTTATCAATATTCCATTAAACCATTTTTCTAACTCTTCCAGTCAGTCAGGCCATGGTGAGCACTTGGGCTGTTCTGTACCTACCCTTTGTACCTGCAGCTGAGCAGTGGTCTGGTCCTGTTCCAGGCGAACTGGACCAAGTGCCATCAACTTTCGCTTTGTTTCAGCAACCCACGCTAGTTCTGCGTCAGCAGCTTGCTCATACTAATAGAGGCAAGAAATTGAACAGTTACATACTTCAAGGTCTCTTTCTTACAGCTGTAAATTAACAAACACTAGAAAGGCCTGGATTTTTAAAAATACACTTGTACTTCATAAAGTAAATTAAAACTGAAAATGATTTCATAGGAATCACAAACCATGATTCATGTAGAGAACTTTGTAGCTAGTGGAAGAGTACTTGCTGAACATGTATAAGGCTGTGGGCTCGGAACACAGATGACTTTTAAGATGGGTGTGGTAATGCATAGCTATAATCCCATCATTTGGGAGACAGAGGCAGGAAGATCCAAAGTTTGAGGCCAGCTTGAACTATACAGGCATATCTTGTCTCACAAGGGTAACAAAAATTTCCAAACAAACAAACAAACAAAACAAAATCACAACAAAAAATGTAGGGAAATTAGAATTCAACTCCCTCAAGGAAAACTATAAAACTTAGTAGGTGGCTAGTCCTGTTAGAAATGGCAGTCAGAGTCATTCAAAGTGTGCTTCTATCAGAAAACTGAGAGAAGAATCCCAAACTCAATCACAAAAACTAAAAACATTCTCTGATTAACCACTGATCATCAGTATTCTAATCTTTATAACCCTTTCTTCTACTTTGCCTCCGTTTACTTTAGATGCTTTATCAGAAATGCTTAGGAACAGAAGTATTTTGAATTTTAGAATACTTATATAGGCAACATTACTGGTTGAGCATCCACTGGATTTTGGAATACTTCACACTTTTGGATTAGGATTGCTAAACTTATGTTTAAAGAGAAAAGCAATGAACTGGACATCATGGAGAAGGCCTATATCTTAGCACATAGGATGTAGTAGTACAGGGATAGTGAGTTGGAGGACAGACTGTCACAAAGTGTATGTATGTAGAGTGTGTGTGAGAACTCAGTTCCCCAAGCATAATACATTGTAATTGAAAAATAACAGCAATGATTTGGAATAATCCTAAAGACAAATTAGGGATGCAGCTGGAATCATAAAACATGTCTTCATGGTTCAGAATACATTTATCATTATGAACCCAAGGAGTCATCAATTTACTCCAGTGTGTGTGTGTTTCTGTGGCATATTAATAGGTGCATGGTCAGCTGGTATAACAGTGGTGCCTCAGATGACACAGGAGGAGCTTGAATTCTGGGCCAGTAGGGTTACAGAACGAAGTCTGTCTCAAAAAAAGAAAAGGGAAAAGTACATATCCAGCTACAGAGACAAGTAATTATCTCCCCTCCCTGAAGAAAACAGAAGGGAAAAGGGGGAAACATGACACCCGTGTTTACTACAGGACTGTGCTATTTTGGTTTGCATATTTGAAAGCAATTATAGTTCTTAGTATCTTTCCCTTTTCCATCAAATGCTAAAGCAGTGGAGCCTCACACCTTTAACTCCAGCTTCCAGGTTTAGGGTCAAGCTGGAGCTACAGAGATCCTGTGTTAGAGGGTGGGGGAGGCAGGGATGAGAGATGGCACAGATTAAGGGCACTTCCTTTTCCAGAGGAACCTGCACATGGTGGCCTGCAGCCATCTGATCTTAAACCCTCTTCTGGCTTCCTTGGGTAAACATAATGCACAGACATGTATGAAGACAAAAATATCCATACACATAAAAGTTAAAGACATCTTTAAAAACAAAAACAAAAAAAGCCTCACATGGCTTTTTTTTTTCTTGCAAGTTTTTCTCTATTTAAAGGGGTTGAATATTTTTGTTCAAATCTGGATCAAACCTCTTCCAAGTATTTTCCATTACTGAAGTATGTATTTATTTTGATCTCATTAGTCTTCCTGAGTCTGTACTTACACAGGTTATAATACTGTATCCCACACATACCCCACAGCCTAAAACACTAACACATAGCATTATAAGCAGTACCTGTTGTGATCTTTGAATAGCAGCATCAATTTCATCCACTCTCTGTCCAATAGTGTCACTGACCAATTTGTATTGCTCATTGGCATCAGATACAAGTTTATCCAGTCCTTCTCTGGCTCTCCAGGGCACCAGCTCTAGGAGAGCATGGCTCACCTCATTTACTGTGTCCAACACCAGCCTGTGCTCCATGACCTCTTTCTTCAATTCCTAAGGAGGGAAAAGTTTTCAGGCCACACCTTGCTAAATTAAGCACATCAGCAGCAGAGCAGTGGAAAGCAAGGTCTCCACCACATATCCCAGCAGGGCACTGACCTCCTTCCTTCAGCTCTTTTTTCCTTGCCTCACATTTTTCAGTCATTTTGAAACCTGATTTTAGGCTTAGCTGATGATTGCTTAGAACAGCCTGTAAGTCTTGAGCCACACTGTCTTCGGGTAAAACCAACAGTGTTCCTTTCCTTGTATTCCTTAATGCTTCAACTCTGGATGGGCATCTAATCTTATGAATAGCTGCACAGTATTTCTATGCATCAAGAACTGCGTTTGATCCTGCAGCAGAATCAGAAGTACCTATGAAGCACCTCCCCCCAGTTAGTTCTTACTCTTTCCCTTCCTAGTGTCCTCATCCATCCCCCTGGCCTCCTTTTCACTAGCTTTCTTCTGGTTTCCAAACAGTGTCTCCCTTTAGAGAATGAATGGTGGGGGTAAATCATACAACATAACACTGCAAGCAAACTCCCTAGGGACTAGGAAACGGACTTCTTTCCTCTTCAGACTATAGTCTTCCACGTCTTTTTGTCAACTCTTACTGTCACGAGTAAACAAAAGAGAAAGTGGGAGTACACCTGGCTTAGACTTAAGGTAAAGGTAAGGAGACATGATTCTGAGAAAGATGAAACCTTTTTCCTTGTTACAGTGTAAAAGATGGCTTACCTTCTGCCTTTGCTGAAACTGGGGTATTTGTTCCCCTGTGGGAGACTGTCCTCCACTGGCTGTCAGCTCCTCCTCCACCTCCCTCAGCCACCCGGTTAGTTCCTCATATGTAGAATGAAACTTGGTGGCCAGCTGCCGGGCCTGTTCTAAAGTTCTGAGAGCCTTGGAGCTAGTGACTGTGATGTCTGCGTAACGGGTCTTTATTCCATCCAACTTCTCCTGGATAAGTAACACTTCCTCACCTGTGAAGAACAACAGCACAGCACTGCTCACACATAGGAGCTCTCTTCAATCTAGTCTTTAAATTAGAGCTTGAGTTTCATAGACTCCTTGCTATGGTAATCACTTGTATCCTAATATTCCAAACTGAGGGTTAACTTGAAATAAACCCTAAAGCACATAAATCACTTTTAAGATTAAGCAATACATCCAACTGCAGCTGTTTCCAGATGTTACCAGAACTTTACAGATAACGTAATTCAATGTATTGTCATCTATAACCAGATATCATACAACTAAACCTTGTAGTTTTCAAAAGATTTAGCAGGAAATGAACATATAAAAAACTTCCCTTCAGCATACAGCAATGTAATCATTGAATACCAAGTTTCTCAGACCAAGAGAAGAGATTCATGCTGGGTGCTTATGAGCTTTAAGACTACAAAGGTGGGGCTAGTGAGATGGCTCAGAAGACCAGGGTTTGATTCCCAGAACCACATGCCGGTTCACAAAAACCCGTCATTCCAGTTCTAGGGGATCCAATGCCACCTGATGGCACTAAGTACACACGTGGTGCACATACATGCATACAGGTAAAACATTCAACACATAAATAAAACCGTCTAAAAAATCATAGAGGTACCAAGAGAACACTTTTCCAAAGTACCTGTAGTTTGCTTTAGAAGAGCCTGACCATTTTTAATTGCTTGATCTACATTCTTCTTTCTATTAATAATTTCTTCATTTAAAGCCTGAAAGGAAAAAAAATAGCATTAACTCCAAAACTATGACACAACAAAAAGAAGAAATGTGAGAGCTTTAAAAGGGTATTTGAATAGATGAGTTAGCAGTTTTGTCTGAAGTCAAATATTTGATTCCCTTTGGTTAGTCTCTATTTGATTATGCAAGGCAATTAAGAAATGCTTTATAGGGCTGGAGAGATGGCTTAGCAGTTAGGAGTACTGGCTCGTCTTCCAGAGGTCTTGAGTTCAATTCCCAGCAGCCACATGGTGGCTCACAACTATCTGTAATGAGCTCTGGTGCCCTCTCCTGGCCTGAAGGTATACATGCAGGCAGAATACTGTACATAAAAAGAGCACCATGTACTCTTCCAGAGGACCCGGGTTCGATTCCCAGCACCCACATGGCAGCTAACAACTGTCTGTAGTTCCAGTTCCAGGCAAACACCAAGGCAAATAAATAAATAAAGTTTTTTTTTTTTTAAAAAAAAAAAATAAAGAAGGAAAGGAAGAAAGATAAAAAAGAAATACTTTATATGCTTTTGTGATGAATGAGAAAAGATTTAGAATCAGTTATCAATCTATCAGTATTAAATTTGAGCACAAGAATGTTAGAAATGAAATTCAGCATAAATGCTCATTATGTACAAAATAAAGTGACTTGACAAAAAGCAAATGGAAACAGTTGGAGAGATGGCTTAGCAGTTAAGAGCATGAATTGCTCTTCCAGAGAACCTAGGGATTCCCACCACCACCATCAGCTCAGATCTACCTGTAAGTCTACCTCCACACAGATCTGACACCTTTGGCCTGTGCACTCAGAGACACATAATAAAAAGACTGAAACAAGAATAGTTTATAAGATGACACAGAATCCTTGGGATTTCACAAATATTCTTGTTACTACTACATGATGAGATTATGGGTACATTTATGTGGTCTTGTTATAGTATGCTCTCATCTGCTCAAAAATCTACCACATTATTCAATAATGTAAATCCTAAGTTGCAGGTGAGATGGATCCTTATAACCTGTATGATCTTCTAGAATCATTAGCATAATACAAGTATTTCCACAGACCTACCCAAAAAGAATGAGTAATTGGCACCAATTCAACTATGCATTTATACGCATAAATATTCTACACACACAAAGTTAAAGTGATTTGAATGAAGGGGGGAAATTAAAAGAAAAAGAACCGAAGAGAAACAAATATCAAAATGACAAAATAATTTAGTAACATAACCATAAGAATGAAAACACAAATACCAGGTGGTCAGCATGCTGTTTCTGCAGGACATCCTGTCTGTAATCCTTTACGAACACTGTACTGAGTTTGTCCTCAACCTCAGCCAGCCAATTGAGCACCTCCACCTCATCCTCCCCAAACAGTCTAGCGTTGAACAGCGCCTGTTCAAGCAGGGTTGCCTTCCGACAGCACCGGTCTTGAATCTCACTGTATCGGGCCTGCAATGAGTCTAGCTTTTCTGACATGACACCCTGTTCTGCAGGACATGTCAGGGAGGAGAGGGACTGCCCAATTTTAACTGCCTGGTGCACATCTGTTGCATGGTTTTCTATTTCTTCCTCTAGAGCCTGGAAATCCAGATGGAAAAAATGAGTAATGAAAAAATAAACAAAAAGCAGACATGAAACAATGAATAACAAATAACAAAACAAATTAAAATAAAATTTCACCTGTTGCATGGCAAAAACAATATGGAAAGTAGCATATGAGCTGTTTTTCCTCTCTTTGCTGTTAGTCAATATCTACTTTTGCTCCAACTCAATGTATCTTTTCCAACTAATAATTTGACCTTATCAAAAACTCCATAAAACATTTCCTACATCCAGTTCTGTGTTTCATCTATCATAATGCCTTCCTACCTTGTGACGAATGATCTGCTGATGTATTTTGGCAGTCTGAGTGCCAACAGGTTCCGAGTTAGCAAGCTTTTTCTCTGTGACAGATAAGAAGTCAGAAATAGGCTCAGCTGTCTCATGGAATTGTTTGGCCAGAACCAAGATATCTTCCAGCTGTTTTTGCCTACACAAATACACAGAACAAGTTGCTCAGGCAGAAAGTCACGTAATTATTAAATTCAGTAAAGAGAAGTTTTACTGGGCATGGTTTAAATGCCAAAAGCAAACAGCACACATTATTAGGTATTACTGATTTGCAGTTGCAGAATTTTCACTGCATTATTTGTCATTGAGCTGGATAATTATCCTTTAGTTAAAACACAGAAAGCTAACCTAATGGCTTAAACAAATACTTCTCCAGTCACCTCATGAGTAGTAGACTAAGAATAGGAGATCCTTTAGCACTTTCACCTTCCATATATCAGAATGGAATGTAGCATGTGCACCATCAGAACAAAAAAGCACAATAAATACAACTTAAAGGAACTCCAAATCAACTGTCTTTACTTCTTTCTCTATCCTTGTTATCTCTGCATCTGAGAAGAGAGTATCTGAAAACCACAGCAAAAACTCTATGAAATACAAATCCCTCTCCAATTTCAAAAATCCAATTAGGCTTCTGGCGATTTCAAGCCAAAACTGTGAGTCCAAATTTAAGACTTATATTCTCTCTCTCTCTCCCTCCCTCCAGATCATTTGAAATCTTAAATCTTATGTGATATCCACATTAAACTTGGATTCTAAGTATACTGTAAAATACAAAGGGGAGAGAAAGCTGCCTTAGATAGAGAACTGAAATAATCACAGTTCTGTATGAACACCAAATTAGTAATAAAAGGCCATAATGCCGGGTTTGGATGCTAAAAACAGATGGAATAGATAACTATTTTAAAAGGCCTGGTACTACTGGAGTATGTAGCTCAGTAGTGAAACTCTTGACCAGCACTCATGAAGCCCTAGGTTCAATCTCTAGCATTGACAAAATAAATAAAATGAAATAAAAATAAAAAAGACTTGGGATTGTGTGATATATTTCAGTACATGTAAACATGTTAAAACTTTAACATCTGCTTTATAGGAGTTACACTTAGCAAGCCTATTTTATGTTACTAATTTACTTATTTGAGATGAAAACTATGTATCTCCTGAATGCATATATATACTTAACAGTATCACAGACTAGTGCTTGAGAATATAAAAACAAAATCAGATATTTGTATGAAATAACAGAAAAGATACATGACAAGTTTCAATTACAAACATTAAAACATACTTTATATTGTTTCAAAATCTCAAACTATACCTAGGCTAGATTGCATCTGTTATCTGGAACAACAACTGTACAGTAGCAGAGCCACTGCTCACATTGAGGAGTCTCTGATCTCAGAACTTACGAGTAACTACAGCTCAATTTCTGAGAGTAATATGTGGATTATCTCTAAACACTTATCATCTGTCATTAAAAGCCATTGAACACCTTCCAAAGCAATATATGAGTTATCCAAGAGCTCAAACACAGGACAAAATAATTCTCTGAACATGCCTCAATCCCTTACCTGGTTGCTGCCTTGTTGAGGAGTTCAGTCCATCTGCTTTCAAGACTCTCAAGTTGCCCAGTGATTTTCTCTCTATCGGCCAGCTCAGCTGACTGTGCTATTCTGCCACCTTCTGCCTGAAGCATGTCCACTGTGGCCTTTCGATCATCTAGGAGTCGCTGGAGCAACTGTGGCATATACATTTACAGGGAAAAGAACAATACCATAGGGTCATTTAAAAACAAGAGCCAGCTGTAGTGGCATACACTTTTAATTCTGACACCGGAGAAACAGAGGGAGGTGGATTTCTATGAGTTTGAGGCCAAACAAAACTCAATCATCTTGGAGAATCTGAAGCTTAATTGAACAATGCATTCTTGACCCAAAAGGTATGTAATATAGTATCGTTCCTACCACTCAGTTAATATTTTAAATTGTACCATGGCTGTCACTATATTATTGACAGGTAACTTCCTTTAAATTAAGAGACAAGTACACAAGCCAGGAATGGTGATATACACCATTAATCCTAGTACTTGGAGCAGAGGCAGGCGGATCTCTGAGTTGGAGGCTAGCCTGGTCCACATACTAAATTCTTGGTAAGCTATGGAGTCTCAGAAAATAAGCAAGCAAAAGACAAAAATCACACAGAAAAAACATTAGGATCTGAAATGACACATATGTTGATTAGCTTAAAGCAAATGTATTATATACATATATTAAAACATCATCTTGGATGCTGTAAACATATATATAATTTCATCTGTTACATCTCACTAAAACTAGAAAAAAGCCAAAACTTGTTTTAAGATAAGCATGGTTTAAAAAAAAAAAAAATTCCCCTTGGTGTATTTTCATTGTACCTGGTTATTTTTGAAACATGATCCTATGTTATGCAGTCAAGGCTAGCCTGAAACTCTAAGAAATCCTCCTGCCTCTGCCTCCCAAGAGCTGGTTTTAAAGGCATGTGCTCACCATGCCTGGCATAAAATAAAGTAAAAAAAAATTAAAAACAAAACTGCATTGAAATAGAGGTTAACAGAGGACTGGGGAGATAGAGAGCTCAGCTGCTACAGTGCTGACTCAGCATGCATGAAGTCCTGAGTCTGATCTCCAGCACTGTATAAACCAGGTGAGGTTCACACTTATAATCCCAGCACCTGGGAGGTGGAGGCAGGAGGATCAGAAATTCAGTGCTATCCTCAGCAACATAATGTTCCAGACCAGCGTGGGCTTCATGAGACCCTGGATCAAAGACTATTGAATTCCAAGCCATGAAGTCATTTATCCATCTCCCTTCCCCCAGGCTCAGGGAATACTGTAAAGGAAAGGGAGGGAAGAATGTAAGACCCAGAGGAAGTAGAGTGAGTGTGTGTGTGTGAGTGAGTGTGTGTGAGTGTGTGTGTGTAATGCTGATGTCCAGACCTGACATGTTTCACTAATGAAGTCTCATGGTATAACATTCATGTTAAGATTGGCCCCTCAACACCCTGTCACAGAATGGAAGAGGCTCATGCAACTCTACCCTTCCCTGAAGAACTGATAAAGTTAACATCGGAGAGGGAAAGACATGTTATCTTTTCAGTAGTACAGCCATTGGCAATGTACCCACATTCCTGTAAACAATTTTAGTGACACTCACTAGGTCTCTCTTACAGAGTAGAAGAAGTAGGGGCTAGGTGGGAAGATGGTGTGTGTGTGTGGTGTGTGTGAGTGAAAGGGGGACAAGACGGTGATGCAAGGTGAATGTCATAAAAACATATTATGATCATGAGTGGAAATATTGGACTAAAACCCAAGATTATGTATAATTAACATGTTAACATTAAGCAAATAAGACAAAAGAGTACAGACAACTCATGTATGACATACCTTATTCTAAATAATGATGATCTTAAAACATGACACATGAGCAAGTGTATAATTTGCTTAGTCTAACAAATGTCACAGTAAATCAATGAAAATCAACTTCTATCTTCTCAGGGAACACAATGTAGGTTAAGGTTCTACTGAAATTCTGGATTTGCTCCTTAAGTTATAAGCAAATGTGTTGTCTGTCTGTCACTGAGGCCTTTTCAGTTACTGTCTCTACAGTCCTGCTTACCTTCTGTTCTTGGATCTGTGCTTTCACCACTTTATACTCAGCAGATGGAGGCTTCTGATTGGCTATGAGCTCCTCTGTGTCTGCCAACCAGCTGAGTAATGGCTCTAAGGCATCTTGAAACTTCCCACAATGTAACAAAGCCTCCTGGAGTTGTGCAATTCTTTGTGCTACCTGTGTCAGAGATACGGAGGGCTCGTAACGAGGAAGGAAGGAGTAGTATTCAAACTACTGCTTACCCTTTTAGTGATTATAGATGGCAACAACTACATTTTGTTGGCATTTAGTTTCAAGAAAAATCTTAGGTTTTCATGTCTCTTTTTTGGCCCCATCCAGTCCCAGTTATTTGCTCACTACTCACCTTTTTATTCAGTGTGTTCCACCGAGTACTGATCTCCTCCATATCATGCTCTAAACCTTGTACGTCGCAGTTTTTTCCTGCACTCTGAATTAATCCCTGGCCAAGTCCGTTCACCTGCTGCAATTTCACCTGAAGAGGATCCACTTGTTCTTTCTGAAACATCTGGACAATTGCAAAGCAAAGTAGATTTATTCTGAAGGACATTAAACCTCTACACTGCAGTATCTGGTTATTTTCAAGAGATTTATGACTTAACAAAGGAGGGTAAGGAACAAAGAGAAAAATGAACAGTGAGGTACCAAGAGACACATGGGCTTATGTTTCAGTTACATGTCTTAGTATCCTCTTAGTCACATACACCCAGAAGCAGTTATAGCACTCTAGGTCTTTAACTCAATGACTCAGTATCTTCTTTCAAATCAGTTGCTTAATTTTTAATGCTAAAAGCTATAGGAAACAGTGAAGTTTTAGTCTTCCTAAATACTATGAATCCTGAAAGCGAAGGACACTATCAGATTACAAGTACTTAAGATCTTGGAAAAATACCTTGGAGAATAGCTGCTTGACCAGTGACAACAGACAATGTACTTTCCTGGCTCAGATGAGTAAATCAATTAGTTAAAACAAATCAACAGTGTGAAAATGCAAAGCTCATGGTTTAATACCCTTGTGACCGTTTAACTTCATCCTGTTTCAGGGACACAGACCACATTCAATCATCTTGAAACAACCCCCTGTCTACAAGAGAAATGCTCCTAATAACTCTGACACATGTGCTGAGTAAGACACAGGGATATAAAATACTTTAAAAGATGATAACCATAGATCATGTCCACCATGAAACAAAAATAAATAAACAGTAGGTACAAGTGTAGTAAACAATATGCCTATTTTTCTCTACTACAGCTAAAACTTAGACATTCCTAGATGCAACCACCAGTCAAAACAAAAAGTGATACTTCTGAAAACTGGGTATAAGCCACCAAGCCTATAAATAATCTCAGCACTCAGGTGGACGCAGAAAGATCATAAAGTTCATGATCATCATTAGTTACATAGAGAATCTGATGCCTTCCTGGGGTATACACGACCCTATCTCAAAGTCAAAAAAAACAAAGAAATGCCAAAACTTTAGTTTTCACACACTTTTGTCAACTTCATAGTCTTAAGGGAAAGAATAACAAATATTTATCCCTAAGAACTGGTTTCTCTCAATTATTTAGAGCATAAAATTAGCCATATTTTATCAGCCTGGTTCATAGATACTTTTTCTTCTGTACAAAGTTTCTTCAGCTTCACAACAGGTGTGTCTATTAACGCCAGTGGATGACAGAGGATGGAAGAGAACAAGATAACAGAGTTGAATGCTTAAGACAGACCAATTTTGTTCTACGAAGGCCATATACCACACTATGGTTAGGAGTCTAATACCAAAGGAGTGAGTCGGTAAAGAGGGAGAGGTCTAGTAAAAACTGAAAAAGACTGTCGTGAAGGAAATCACCAGTACACTACACTTTACAGTACAACTTGGTCACATTGTATTCTGTTAGACAAACTACAAAGGATTCAGCTTCAACACACTACAGTTCTCAGAAAAAACCTACAAATACCACATATCTCTATTCTGTAACATTAAAGATATTAATCTGAAGACAAAACCAAGAAGAGTGAGGTTGGGGACAGATAAAGGACATTATGAGGATAAAGGGCCCTAAAGTTTATTAATCACAGTGAGGACTAGAAATGGAGGAACAAGCCAGACAAGAGGCAAGTGGATCTGTGAGTTCCAGGCCAGCCTGGTCTACAAAGTGAGTTCCAGGACAGCCAGAGTTGTTAAACTGAGAAATCTTGTCTGGGTAAAACAACAAAACAAAACAACAGAAATGAAAGAACAAGAGGGAGAAGGCCAGGAAGACAGAGGGAAGGTATCAAGCCCACACCAAAGGGCCCTTCTTTCTCTATTAAATCAAATACATTCAAGCTACTTCTTAAAGACTTGTTTGTATGTGGGTCCTGGTGAGGACTGTAGTTACTTTTATCTTTGGTGGTGCTGCACTTCCACTGGGACATGACTAATCTTCTTTTGATGCTTTTGTTCTCTTTCTCCTCTTCCTTACCTTCTAATGGGGGATGTTAGTCAAAAGGCTTCTTGAAAATTCTATTTATTTATTTATTTGAGACAAGCTTTACTATATAGCTCAGGCTAGCCTGGAACTCATGATCCTCCTGCTTTAGCCTCCTGAGTGCTAGGATAAAAGATCGGTGTGCATCACCAATGCCTTCTTATCTCTTTTCTTTTAGTGTTCTGCCTGAGCAATTTAATCTATTCCTATTACTTTAATTATTAATTTTGAGAAATACTTATGGTTCTCAATTTAAATCTCTCTTTTAAGCTTCAAATTCACACATCCAACTGCTTTCTTATTATCTATTTATACACCAACAACATATAGGTACCTTGAGCCTAATGGTTCTAATGAAACACTATTTTTCTTTCCCATCCCTTCAAATTTATCCTGACATTTGTTCTTGAAAACAATTATTCACTACTGTCCAGTTTGTACTTAACTATATAAACCAGATTCCATGTCATCCTGGATACCCAACACACCTCCAAATCAAAATAATCAATAGGTTTTAAATCTACTTCCAAAGTATCTGACTCCATCCAGCTGTTTCCAAATGCACTTTGTCAGTGTATAATGATATAGTTACAGGAGCCATTTCTGTGCTTCATGTCTGTCTCTCACATGCACTTTATGGCCTACGAGGGCAGGCACTGTGCCAGCTCTATTCACTCCAAGAGGCTAGGATCCGGCACAAAGTTGATGCTCAGTAACTATTTATTTCTTCAATGAATGACTCCTTGTATAGAAATTGCTTAAGGGAAAGCAAACAAACCCATGACAAATCTGCCTATCAGCTGGACATTCAAACACTGAATTGGTGTTGTAATGATCCCCAATTTTTGCTTTAAAAGAAGACTTACTTGTTCAATTTTAATTTTATAAAAGTCCTACTTTGTATAAAAGGCTGCCCTCTCTTCCTCTGAACTTTTGACTGTAGGACTAAGGGAACCTGTAGATACAGGTTTAAGTAACTGGGGACTGCTCTCAGTGGCCTGAGGTCCCAATACAGAAATAAAGAATAAACTAACATTTTCTTCTAACCAAGCTCTTGTTAGAGCCTATTATGAAGTTTATATATTAAGAG
Source organism: Sigmodon hispidus (assembly GCA_004025045.1). Classification (NCBI taxonomy): domain Eukaryota; kingdom Metazoa; phylum Chordata; class Mammalia; order Rodentia; family Cricetidae; genus Sigmodon; species Sigmodon hispidus. Next base: position 70,121 of record PVIH01000087.1, read on the forward strand.
AGAACATAAGTTTGAATGAGTTTCAAGTATCTCAAGTGGAACAGTAAGTTCCACTGCCTCTAAAAATCTTCTAAAAGTCAACTATGGTGATTCACACCTGCAGTATCAGCACTCAGGAGGCTGAGGCAGGATGGCTCTACAAGTCTGAGGCTAGCATGTACTTACATAATGAATTCCAGGCCACTCAGAATAGGACCTGTCTTAAGACTTACACATACCCAAAAAAACCCTGCTTTTAGGTAAAAACTGGAATTCATACAACTGTGGGAAAAACACATTTCCATTTCCTGCAGTGCTACAGATAGACCTGGGATCATGTGCATACCAGGCAAGTACTCTATCAATCAGATATATGTTCTAAAAAACTTCTTTAAAAATCCAAGTAATAATTATTTCAGTAGTGTGTTTTCCTCTCTTCCCTCCCCATCCTAATTTATAGCATAGGCTACCCCATATTTATGTAGTCCAGGCTGGCTTCAAATACTCCCCCCGACCCAAGTGCTTGAATTATAGGCATGCATTACCATGCCTGGTTTCAATAAACACTTTGAAAAATAGCCAGGTGTGGTAGTACATACCTATAATCCCAGAACTTTAATCACAAAGACAGAGACAGAGGCAGGGGAGATCTCTATGACTGGCCTGTCTGCATGGTGTGAGTTCCAGGCCAACCTGGACTACACAACACTACCTCAGATAACCCCATTTAAAGAATGATTGAGGAGATGGCATCATTTTCTTCTCCTGTCATTTTGTCATGCAGTACTTTATAAAATGAGGATCTCCTGCACCTGGAAGGACCCCAGAGACCCGTATTGCGGATTTTCCTGAATTCCTTTTATGCAGATCAGATTGGCTATTTATGCATTAATCCCCTCTCACTGATTGCCACTGTAGGCTTTATAACAGGAACATTTTATACTTCAAGAGTGTAAGAAATTGTTGTCACTGACCTTGTTCTAACTTGAGAGGTAATGGCAGTCTCAGCATCAACCTCACATTCCATAAACCACAAAACAAATTCTAACTTGACAGAAAGCTACAAGATAATTGTTGAGCCCAAAGGGAAACAACCATCACCCAGAAAAGCAGGAGGATTTGCAGCAGAGGTGGCAGCTTAGTGGACACAACCAAAATTATTTAGCTGGGAGGTGGTGGTGCAGGCAGAGGCAGGTGGATCTGAGTTCTACAGCCTGGTCTCCAGAGCAAATTTCAGAACGTCAGGGCTACACAGAGAACTCTAAAGGAAACACACATTTGTATTTTACATTGCTTCTACTTAACCTGCTTGTATAAACCTATTTACAGGATGAAGGGAGAAGATGGTTACTGACTGAAATCTTGTATCTGTGATACTTTAAATGCAACAAAACTTTATCCTTACAATACTCTCAGGTTCTCTTACCAACTAAGGAATCTTGAGTGAGAAGACCCAGAACACTCAGTCTTCCCAGAGTGCTTCAGAACACTCAAAGCTTAATGTAATTTGGCTAACTGTACATCACTAATAAACATGAACTCTCTTGATTTTAGAAAGTTGGCTTGCTATATTTTTTCAGAAGAGGAACCACACTTCCCTGCTAATAATCTTTTTAAAAAGTAAGATGTCTCTTCACAATGTGCTACTTTGAGCTCCAACATAAGTAAAAAATGAGTAAAATTTTATACCAGAAAAAAACTAAGATATTTTCCCTCTAAACTCAATAGAAAATCTAGAAACTATAAGCCCAGGGGCATAGAGTTAACAAAACAAAGGAGGACCTATGCCATTACTAGTTATCACTAAGTGGAACTTGCAATTCTCACGTCACTCTCTAGTCCCTTCCAGCCAATGAAATGAGCAACAATTACCTCATGTGAATTTAATCCACCAGTTGCAGCCAGAGGCACTTTCCCAGGTAGCACTGGGCCAGGAGCCTCTTTTATTCCAAATGCTGAAGAATCAAGGTCTTCCTTGATCCGCTTTCCAGGGGAGGAAGCATCTTCAAGAATAGGAGTTTTTTCTGCAGTGGGGACTGATTCAGTGTGGGTAATTCCTCCCAGGAAGGGTTCAGCAGGAGAGAACATTTCCTTCATAGCAGGTACTGCAGTAGCTGGAGTGTCAGACCATTCTGGGATGGACATACTAACCACTTGAATATCAGGCTTCTCTGGAGTAGGTTCTTCAAGAGCTGGGGCAGCAGACTCCTCTGGCATAGGCCATGAAGGTAGAGTGCCAGGCTCCTCTGCAGCAGACACTACAACTGTTGGAGCACTGGGCTTCTCTGAGGTGGGCCCTGCAGGAGCTGTTATGGCAGGTTCCTCTTCAAGGAACATTGCAGCAGCTTGAGTGTTAGACTCATCTATGATGGGCACTGTAATTGGAGGCACTGCACAAGATGAGGGGTCAGCCTGTTCTGGAGCTGATGATGCAGTAGCTGTAACATCCTCTAAGAGGACTATGGAAGCAACTGGGATATCCTCCTCAGGGAAAGACATTATTGGAGCAGCTACAGCAGTTCCCTCTGAGGCAGATGCTTTGGCAGCAAGCCCATCCAGGACAGGCACTGCTATAGCTAAGCTATCCTCTCCTGGCATGGCTACTGTAGCATCCAGGGCATCATCTATCATGGGTACTACAGCAGTTAGGGCAGGCCCTTGTTGGCTGGATATCCATTCCTCTAAACCTGCTACAGTGTTATTGGCTTTGGTAATTTGTTCTTCTGGACAAACATTCAGGATTGAATCTAAATTTCTTATTTCCATCTCCCCTTCCTGTGATGATGCCATAGTCAGCTCAGATTCTCCATCATTCATGTTTTTTGCTTCAGCACTACTAAGTTCTCCAGCCAGCAGGTGCAGACTCAGAACCTCTGACTCTGGAGACCTCCTCTGGAAGTCTCTAAGAAAATGTACTGGAGGTCCATTCTCTAAAAGCTCAAATTGACAATCCAGCTCTTCTGTTTCTCCATCCTTATCATAAACTTCTTCCATGGACAACTCACAAGGCTCTACATTTTCCAATAATGCCAGAGAGTTATTTTCTGAACTAATTATAGCTCCTTTTCCACTTTCTAGATGAATCTCATCTGTTAATAAATTTGAATCAGATGATAACACCTCTACTCCAGGTCCTGAGGTAACATCTTGTTCATAGTTAAAAGCAAAACTGAGAGGCATCTTTTCCATATACATCTCTGCACTTTCCTTAGTCTGACTGCAGTCTATCTGGGACAAATTGCCATTTTCTTTGGCTAGCTTAGAAGCAATAAAGACTGGCAGTTTTTCTTCAGAAGAGGTTGTGGGATTAGAGTTCTGAAATCCTCCTGTGTCCAGCTCTCCAAGTGGCTCCAGATCAGCCAGAGACTTAAATTCCCCACCAATCCTGGGGCTAAAAGGCACTTTTTCACACGCCTTGTTAACAGTGGAAAAATCCTTCCTGCTATCAGGGTGAGTACTAAGTTCAACAGCTTTAGGCACCTGAGAAGAATCCAGATCATTATAATAGTCACTATCTAATCCAGGATCATGGTCCTCTATACTTACACTTACAAGACCCATATGCTGTTCCTTTTCTAAGGCAGCTCCTGGAAAATGACTAATTAAAAGAGAATCTTCTGCATCCTGGGATGGGGCCAGCCCTTCAGAAGAAGCTTGACTCAGCAGCTCAACTGAAGAAGTTACTCCTTCCTCACATAAACATTCCTTCTCAAGTTCAAGAAACATTTGCACAGAATCTGTGTCAGAGAGCTGCTCAGCTTCAGTAGGGCACTGGAACCCTGAGATCAGACCCTCTAGGCCCTCAGCAGTTCTGTTTTTCATCTCACTGATAACATCTTCACTTGCAGGCATACAGGTGCAATCAGGGGGTGTACCCTTGGGAATACAAGCAGGTTGGTCCCTAGTTGGCGGCAGGTCATCAGAGCAGCAAATCTGACAAACAGCTAGGTGATCAGAAGCTCCCAAGACAGATGAACCATCAGATCCACCCTCTACCATTGCTACTGTGTTTGCTTGTTCTCTTTCTGCAGAAATACCTGTCAAGCTCGTCTTCTCATTTGCAACTAGAAGACTCCCTCTTCTCTCCAACAGCTTCTCTCCCTCCCACCCCACCTCAGCCTCCATCATGATCCATCGCTCATCCTCCTCAAATTTTAACTCAGATTCTGTTTTTTCTCTCAGGCTAGGTGCTATGAGAATATGAAATTCTGGATCCAATAGTTCTTCACTCAGGCAAGGAGAGAGGGGTGGAAGTTCCACAGTGCAGGCAGTGTCCCCAAGGGGGTGCTGCTTCTCACTGAAGCCTCCCTTACAAGTTTTCATGGCCCTAGGCCAGGTTGCACTTGAGAATCTGTGTTCCTGCATTTCATCTGAGTTACCACTTGCTGCTGCAGCTTCAGATTCTAGAGGCTGGAATTCATGGGGAGAGCTCTCACTGTGCTGTTGGAATCTGAAGTCCTGGCAGTCTCGCAAGTTTTTTACATCTTGCACTTCTGGAATATCTACAGATTTGGACATGTGTTCCAAAGTTACAGACTCAGATTGAGGTTCCCTGTAGTCAAAGTGACCAGAACTTTCTGTCACGGCAGAACTAGATTCCTTTTTCTCTTGCAAGGAAGGATTTGAAGCACCAGCTTCTGAGACTTCACTGAGAGAAGCCTCTATCCTTTCTGCAAATTCTGGGAAGTTGGGTGGCATGAAGGACTTCCATGATCTCCTGTTAACATTATCTTTGCGTTCTGCATTTGGCCGACGTCTGGGTGGCACAGGTGCTGACTTCTGCACATCACTGCTTAGCTTCAATGCATCAAATATTATTCTCTCATCCAGCTTCTTACCTTCTGGCACCCGAGATTCAAACACATTAGATGATGCTCCTAATGTACCATTGCTGGATGTGGTACTTCCTTCCATCTTCTCCATGGTGCTTTTTGAAGTCTGAGTAAGTTTTGACCCCTGGTCTATGTGTTCATTTATCCTCATTGTATCATATATGGACCGCTGTGGAACATAGCAATCTTCTATATAGCCATCTTCCTCCTCCCCTTTCCCCAGGCAGGTCGGGTTCCGCCTTAAACAGTCTGGCCTGCTGAGTGGCTTACCCATACTTTTTCAATAAAGATGAACCATCAATATTTCAAAAGTGTTTTTCCCCACACGTTCTCCCAAAATACATTCTACATGAGTTATAAGTCCTCTTACATGTTTATACCCCAAACCACCAATTGCATCTGCCTTCCAGAAAGATCTGGAAGCTCCAATTGTAAACTATTTTGGGAGAAACTCTAAGAAAAACAGGTTTTTCCTCATAGGCTAGAAGCCTCATAATTGCAGGCAAATGATATTATTTAATCAACAAGCATAAAATAATTACTTGTATGGCTTCTGTTTTTTTTTTAAAGAGCACTGCTTTTTCAAATTCAGTCTGCAAAAAATGATTTGATACTGACAAGTCTTATCCGATATATCTGGTTTCACTCAATTCTTACCAAAGCTGAGTTGGAAGCAGAAAATTTTACCAATTATGTCCTTTAATAACAATGGCACACCCTTTCTAGACTTCAAGTATGGTCCAAGCTCCTAAGAAGTCCTTTCATTTTATCCTGTGTTCAGCCCTGAAGAGTCCAGCTGGTCTGAATTAGCCATTCGTCCTCTCTAGTTGGGGTGTTTGCATTTGAACAGGGCTGGCCAGCGGATATTCCTGCAACTTTAAACACAGGAAGTCCTTCATTCGGGGCCAGCTTGGGGCTTCCTGTCTCCAAAACATCATGGCATTGTTGTGGCTTCCAAACCAACACTGTATCGTGGCCGCAAAACAAGGCGAGTGAAGGCCCACAGTGGGCCTTTCAGAGGGCGGGCAGGTTGCGGCAGCGGCAAAGGGGCTGTTTGAAGGACTCACTCAGCACCGCCCGCAAACCCACGCCATGCCTCGTGCCCGGAGGCTCAGGGTCGGCTCACCGCAGCCTTGCAGGTGGCTCCCAACGCGATGGCCTCAGTCTCACACTCAGGAAGTTAGTTTGTCTCTCGGGCAACACAGAGTCCCGTGTCCTGTGGGCGCCGCCTCCCAGGCCGCCGCAGGTCCCCGGCCCCTAGCCGCCGCCGCGTCGTGGGCTGCATGACAAGCGGTCGCCTCTTTTCTCCACCGGCCCTGTGGCCGTCCTCCCCGTCCGCAGCTGTCACGGTCCCGGCATGCAAACTTCTGGCTGGGAACAAAAGGCTTCGCTCCGGCCGCACGAGGGGGGCGAGCCCGCCTCTCTCACGCCGCGGCCCGCTCTCCTCACTGCTGGCTGGAAAAGCTCGGGTGGCGGGCGGCTCTCCTCCCCCTCCCAGGGCCGCCACTGCTGCTGCCCCGCCCCGCCCCGCCCCGCCTGGGCAGCCCCCTTGGAAGGCCAGAGCGAGCAGACAGCTAGGGAGGAAGACGGGGGCGGGGCCAACAGGGAGCCCTGCGGGGAGGGGAGGGGGCGGAGGCCAGGATTGGAGGCTGAGGCGCCGAGGGAGGGGCTTCTCGGGGTTGGGGCAAGGGACCCCAGAACATCCTGCAACCCCCTCCCCCGCGGGCTTAGGAGAGTCCCCGCCCTCGAGGGTAAGCAGAGAGAAGCAGTCCTGGTCACGCCGGGCAAATCCCCTGACAAAGGAAAGCCCCGCCCTCCTGGCGCTGGCCCGGCCCCCCCACCCCCCTTGTTTCTTTCCAACCGGCGGGATCCGAGCCCAGCCCAAGGGCGAACCCAGAAGGGGCGCCCCCGCCTCCCCCACAGCCAGCCGGTTGAGGCTTAGGGCCACTCGGGGCCCCATCTGCCAGTAGAGACACGGGGGCTGGGGTGGGCGGTCTGTACTTCCCTAGGTTCCAGCTCTGCCACCAAACGTAGTCCCTGTATTTTTCCAATGTCACCTCTGGTGCTGATCAAACTACAGTCAAGTCATACACAGTCTTTTCTTGGTATCCCATGGAATTAAGTTAGACTTAGAAATCAAGTTATTGGGTAAATTCTTGGTACAGTTTCCCTTCTCAAGTACGTTAGATCATGGCCCATTGAGCCACCTAGACTTCTCTGCCCAGATTTCAGTGGTCTAAATGACCGGAAAATGGGGTTCAGGTTGGGGGAGGGCAGTGCCCATGCCCAACACCTGGACTGCTTTTTTATTGCCATGCATGTCCAAAGAAACCTGAGCTTCCTTGGGCTAGATGAAAAGTTTGAGTTTGTATTTCAAGTCTCAAAAAAGAAAATTTTAGAGATATGTGTTATACAATGCTGCAACACTGCTTTCTGACCTTTAGAAAAACTACTAGTGACCCTATAACTGCTAAGTACAAAGAACAACCCTGAAGACTGCCTGCCTAGGCTGCTTGCATCTCTGTAAGATGTAATACTTTACTCCTTTGTGATGGTCCCTCTGATTTTATGAAGATAAAAGAAGAATGTCCAAATTCTTGTTGGCTCAAGCGATCAATATAGATGGTAAAACTTATGAAAAAGTTCCTTACACCCTTCACACAAACAGTAAATAAAATCAGTCACTGGTGTGTGGAGATCCAGCAGTGAAGTCTGGAGTTAAACCTTAGACTTACTTGAGAGCGGCAACTTCCTTGGCAAAATGAGGTCCAGGCTGAAGCCCATAATCAGAGAAGGCAAGTCAAAGACAACTTTGCCTGGCAAAATGTTTCACATTTCACTTCTCACTTCAAAAGAAGCTGATCAATTCTACCCACACAAGTATACAAGTACAAACACTCTTTCCATCTGTAAATGGAAGGAAGTGCTGTAATGTTCTAGATTGTATTGTTTTATTCTCGATACCCTATTCCTTAAATTTACAACTTTTAAAAGAGCTGTCTAGAATCCTGTGACCCCCCCCCCCCGTCCAATAATACAAGACATAGAACAGTCTTCTTTAAACACTGTGCAAAGAATAAATACTTGATCTAGAGCAAGTTCCAGGGGATTATGAGCAACATTAAGTATCTGAGGCGCTGGGACGTGGGAGGAAGGAAATTTGTTCTGAATGTCTCCTTAAACTGGCACACCAAGATCCAAGGGCGGCTTTCAAACCATCAGTGTGCTCACAGTTTTTCAAAGAATAAGGTTTCTCCAGAAAAGGGTGACTCTCCTGATTCCAAGGAGTGTGAAGAGAAACTGAAGCACTCATGTGGTAGAGCAATCTTACAGTTTGTTCAGGGTGAGCTTTAAAGTTCCTTGTACCCCTGGCACACTGTGATTCAAAGGGCAGATAAGCTTATAGGCCTGATTCTTCACAATGCATGAAATTCAGGTTTTAAATTTGTTATGATTATTCAATACAACTAGAAAAACCCCAAAGAGGACAGGATTAATTTCACTAGCAAGTCTTCCTGGGCAAATACACTCACCAAGTGTTCAGATATCATAACAGACTGTGTAGCATGCCCGGGGCCCTCTGGTTAGAAGAATTTGAGGAATTCTGGCTCTGGACTTAAGGGTGGGTGGTTATCCTATTATAAAGAATGATCTCGATGTGGAATCACAGCCTTCACAGCCAGAAATTCCTTTCCTCTCTCCTCACCAAGTCAGGTGCCAATCACATCTTTCCTAATTAACCCCTCCCTAACCTGTCTTCCTCCTTCTCATCAATGTTCCCATAAATAAATGTAACACTCTAGCAACTGAGGCTCAGATTCAAATTACTTATCAGTTCTTGTCATACTCTTACTCAAGGTGCTAAAATACTACAGAGAAACTTTCTAAAAGTTTAAACAGAGCCTCTAAAAAGATTCCACAGTCCTCACATTCAGGGAGCAGAAGCAGATCTCTGTGAGTGTGAGGCCATCTGGACTTCTGGGAGGCATACACACACACACACACACACACACACACACACACACACACACACACACACACACATTATAGAGTCACCTAATCTGATTGTCCCATCCCTTCAAAACCAATCACCAAGAAGCCTCCTAATTTGTTCCTTTTTATCATTGGTATCTGTTAGATAAAGGAGAAAGAAGGCCTTTTTCCTTTAAGTCTTATTTTTTTATCTGTTCATAAGTTTCTCTTTAGTTTTGGTATGTGGAATTCTGCCAGTAGTCATTTGACTGAAATAAATACCTGATTCAGTTTTCACCCTCTTGTTGCACTGATAGCTCTAACACAAAAAGCATCTGCACATTTTATATGCCTCCCCAAACTTCTGAGGGAGAAATACAGGGAACGCCGTAGTACCTCTTCTGATGCTTTCCCCACCCTGAAACCACAAATGGATGTGTTCAAGCACATTTCAAATTAGCTTCTCGTTAGCTGATTACAGAGCTCACAGAATTCCATACACATTTTGGAATTCCTAAGAAAAGAATTTGGTGTCAGATTTTCCTTCAGTGAACCTAGAAGAAAGAACAATGTTGACCCTTCTAGCTTCTTCTGCTGTCTTTCTAACTACAGTGAGCTGGGCGGGGTCATCTCACACACTCATACTAGCCACTTTCAAGTTTTGGATCTGGCATTGCTTTTGTCTGCCCAAAACTGAACTGTCAGTTTACCAGGACAATCTAGAGACTCCTACCTACATTTACCACACCCCACTGAATAAAATGCCTTTTCATCCATCTGGCAGGGGCTTGTTCACTCTTTCTCTCTCTATCTGAACAGAGTGGATACAGAGAACTAATTGGACCTTGGGAACTCTAAATCTACAAAATGCCTTTCTTCTTAGCACATACAGACTTCACAAGCATTATTCAGAGGCAAGTGGAAACTCCACAGTATTAAACCTGTGGCTGTTGGGCATTAGTAACTCCCTTGCTTTGTGTTTTTGTGTGGCAGACAGATCAACAGAATATGGTATAAATCTTAAATTTTGTCTTAAACAGGAAACCAAAGGTTTTGAAGATATTTGAGTTCTTGTGTATTCCTGAACTCCTAAGAACTTTCCACACGCTCTGCAGGAACTCTCACCACCCTTGAGAGCCCTTTGCTGCTTGTAGACTTTCCAAAAGGCAATGTATTGATTCCTTGTTTAGATAAATGGTTTGTTACCAAGAAAGAGATAACAAAACCAGGGAGGTTTTACAAGTCAGAAAGACCTGGCAGAAGATAGGAGACAGGAAGGCAAAAGGAATTAGAGAGGCTTTGTGGAGGGAACATCTTCTGTTCATTAGGATATTTATTAGTTACTTATCAGCAGAGTCTAATGAAGTCCAGGCTTGTCTATGTAGCCAAGGATGACCTTCAATTTCTGATCCCCTTGCCTTCACTTGAGCGCATTGGACTTAAATGTATACATAGATACAGATACATAGAAATTTCTATGTATTCAGATACATAGAAATGGTAAAACAACAACAACAACAACAACAAAAAACCCACAAAACCAAGTATTTCAAGTGAGGAGCTAGAGACAGGCCATTTTCTTCTTCTTCGCTTGTGTTTGTTTTTCCAGACAAGGTTTCTTTATATAGCCTTGGCTGTCTTGAAACCAGCTCTGTAGATCAAGCTGGCCTTAAACTCAGAGATCTGCCTGCCTCCTCCACCCAAGCACTGGGATCAAGGCGTGTGCCACCACTTCTGAGCCATTTTCTTTTTCTTAAGATAGGTGTTTGCTATGTACCCTAGGCTGCTTCTATCTATTGACAATCTTCCTGCATCATCTTCAAGTGCTGGGATTATAGTATGCTCTACCATGCCCAGCAAAAATAGTTCCCAAAGAAACAAATTTTAATTCAGTATGGCTTAAGTAGAGGCTATGTGGAAGAAAAAAAAAAATGTTAGAATGGAACGAAGCCCGTGTCAAGGGCATGAATGCTTTATTCAGAAAAGCATTACTGTAAGATTTAGCTAACTGTAAATTAGGTGGGGAAGCTCATGGCTGAAACAAAAGGATTAACATAATTAGAGGCTATGATGGACTATAGAATAAGACCTTGTCTCAAGAAAGAAAACACCAATAGAAATGTATGTGTGGGACACATTACTCTTTCAGTTGATATCTATCTCTTTTTGCCTCACTTGAGGATATAAATCCTTCTAGAACGTTTGGAACTTGAGGTGGTATATATATACTTGTCTTAAAGATAAGAAAAGAGGGGTTGGAGAGAGGGCTCAGAGGTTAAGAGCACTGGTTGTTCTTCCAGAGGTCCTGAGTTCAATTCCCAGCAATCACATGGTGGCTCACAACCATCTATGATGACATCTGGTGCCCTCTTCTGGTGTGTGTGTATACAAAACAAATAAATCTTTAAGGAAAAAAAAAAAAAGAAAGAAAGAAAAGAAAGAAACAAAGTTAGTACAAATGAAGTAAGGGACTGTAAAAAAGAGTCAGATTTGGACTTGCTAACTGGTAGAAAGTAGAGAGAAAGTAAAGATAATGCTATACTATCCCTCTGGGGTCACCAAGGGCATGGCAGAACTTACAAAACACATGGAGAAGAAGGTATTTGATTCATTTTATTTGGAGTATTCAAAAACAACTCTTGTGGTGTTGTCTATAATGGCCTCTCACATGGAGATTCAACTTTGGATATAGACTTAGAAGTCTTTTACCACGGAACAATGTGAGGCTGGCTATTTCAGCATGGCTGAATATAAAGAAAGAAGAAGACAGAACTCCAGATGTCACATATTTTGGAGGTAGGAAGACAAACTGAAGCCAGGACAATATCTTCCTCTATTTTATTCTATCTTATTTTTGGGGACAAGGCCTCTCCCTAAACCTGGAGTTCATCCAGTATGGCAGCTTGGCAGACCAAAGAGCTCTAAGGATCCACTTGTCTCTGAGTGCCCTTTACCCCCACCCCATCTCTGGGCTTGTAGATGCATGCCACTATGTCTGACTTCTTTTATGTGGCTTTTGGGAATCTGAACTCAAGTTCTTTACTGACTAAGCCATCTCTGCAGTCCCCAAAACTAAACTTTAAGAAAGAGGACAATGAATTAGACAATGTCAACAGATTAGTCAAGTAGGAAGTCGATCACTATTTCTAGGGAAACAGTCTCAGGAGTGATGGGTGCTGAGACAGACAGCAGAGGTTAAGGCTAACAGGTGTGTGGAAGGAAGCATTTGCCATCCCTGAGATTTTCTTGTTTTGGCCCCCACAGCACAATGTTAGAATGCCTGCCTCTTTTCCAGGCAGTCCTCCTTCGTTCCTCAGGCTGCCCACCTGTACTATGGAAGTTATATTCTTAAAAATTCTTTTGTTTTATGTATATTACTGTTTTGTTGTATGTATGCATGCCTGGGGCTGGTGGAAATCAGAAGAAGGCATCATATCACTTAGAACTGATTATGAACATGAGGTACCACATGGGTGTTGGGAACAGAACCTGGGTCTTCTGAAAGAACAAGTAATAATCTTAAGTGCTGAGCCATCTCTCTAGCCCCCTTGAAGTTTATTAATTTTCTTTTCTTTTTAAAGAATGCTGAGAACTGAAGCAGAACATTACACATAACTAGGCTCATGTCCCATACCCCTGGCTCACAGTTGTATTTTTTATTCTTTTTATTTGTTCAATACATATTTATTGGGACCTCCTATGTACCCAAGACTATGCAAAACTGAAATATCTTAATGAGGCATGGTCAGGCATCTCCATCCTAGTGGCTTAGATAGACATTCATTTTAATTGTGTAAGGACTCTGAAAGGAAAGCCAACAGTGCTATGAAAACTGGGGGTCCTAACGTGGCTTGGGAGCTCAGGGATGTTTGCTAAGAACATCATGATATAGGCTTTCCTGGGACTCTGTCCTCTTTAGTTTCAAGGGGGCATGGCATTCACAGAGTTGCTTTTCTGGGTCGAATCACTAAACAATCTTATTGCAGGTGTCTCTTCTCAAATATGAGAAAATAAGACAGAACAAGTAATACAGACATTTTTGTAAAACATTTCTTTAATTCTGTTACTTGGTGTGTGTGTGTGTGCATCAGACATAGGGCCTTGTGCACATTAGGCAAGTGTGATACCTCAGAGATACATCTCTAGCCCTTACTCAAGTAATATCTTTGGCCACAAATAAACAACTTAGGTTTGAGGTTAAAGAACCACATCAAGAGGCTGGCCAGAAGTCTCAGTGATACAGATGCTTGTCACCAAGCCTGATGAATTAAGCAAAGTTCTAGAACCCACATAGTGGAAGGAAAGAACCAAATCTCACGGGTTATCTGATCTCACAAGTACCTGCCTGCCTCTCTATCCCCACATCTCCTCTCTCTGTTGAGAGAGGGAGAGAGAAGGAGAGAGGGTGGGGGAGGGGGGCAGAGAGAGAGAGAGAGAGAGAGAGAGAGAGAGAACAAAAAGAAAAAAGAAGACAAAAAGCTCACTCTTTGGGGATTAACTGTAAAAGGACACACCCTAAATGGTTCTCTTGAATGACACCATGAATTCAAGTAGAGTAAACCAACCTTCAGTTGCCTTAAATTCTCATTGTCTTCTTTTGGGTGATATATACACACATATTAGACTATTTATTAGAAACTTGAATTTACTGAAACCATAAATAAAGACTTCTTGTAAACCATCTGAGTCTGGGTTGATAACTGCACAGAGATAATTCTATCTTTTTTAGAAGCTGATTGTCTCTGCAAGAAAGCTGATGTTTTTTCCTTTTATGCTTTGATGTCTTAATTAAAGGCTGATTAATATTAAGAAGTGTCTTGGGCTGGAGAGGTGGCTCAGAGGTTAGGAGCACTGACTGCTCTTCCAGAGGACCTGAGTTCAATTCCCAGCAACCACATGGTGGCTCACAACCATCTATAATGAGATCTGATACTCTCTTCTGTACACTGTATACATGATAAATAAATAAATATTAAAAAAAGAATTGTCTTTCTTTAGATGCTGACTTAGTAGGTACCACTGTATGGCAATGGAGGAAGATAACGTGGTGAATGATGAAAGCCAAGATAGGCCAAAGACACCAAGATCACTAAAGCTGATCTGATGAGCAACTATATAATGGCTAGGAAAGTCACTGAACTGGTAATGTGTTCTGGTTAATGATTTGAAAATGATATTGACTTATAGAGTACAAAAGCTAAAGTCAAAATGGCCTTTAGAAAAATTTACCAGCTATGGATTGTGGTGATATATTGTGTATCTAAGCTTGTCTGAAGATGAAAGGGCAGAGCCAGCCACAGAAATCAGGTAGTGGTGACATACACCTTTAATCCTAGCACTTGGGATGGATGGGGACACAGACACACACACACACCCCCTTCCTTTAATCCTAGTACTAAGAAAGCTGAACCAGGAAGTATAGCTGGATGGAGAAAGAGATAAGGCAGGACTGTGGCTCCTTCCCTTCCCTTCCAGCTGAGGACTCAGAGGCAATCAGTCTGAGGATTCTTGAGTGGCCAGGTGAGATGTGGCTGTGGCTTGTTCCACTGTCTTTCTGATCTTTCAATTTTCCCCCAATATCTGGCTCTGGGTTTTTAACTATAAGACCAAGTAGGGGGCTGGAGAGATGGCTCAGCGGTTAAGAGCACCGTCTGCTCTTCCAGAGGACTGGGGTTCAATTCCCAGCACCCACATGGCAGCTAACAACTGTCTGTAGTTCCAGTTCCAGGCAAACACCAAGGCAAATAAATAAATAAATAAAAGTGTTTTTTAAAAAAAAGACCAAGTAGAGTTCTTACAATAATGGACTTCCACATAAATGAATAAATTAATTATAAGTAGTATGTATATGCATATAAAATAGGATAACAATTATTTTAAGGTGCCATGCCTAAACTTTCAGCCTACCTATGCATTGCTACTCTATGGCTAGAAACCATATATATATATTTGCACAAAAACTACACATGAAGCCTGTCTGCCGGTCAACTAGTTTGATTAGTATCATAACTAAGTTTTCTTTCTGTCTTTCTTTCCTTCCTTCCTCTTACCGAGCTCCTTCTTGGTTTCCGAGGCAGGATTGTGTAGCCTCAGCTGTCATGGTACATAGTCTACAGACCAGGCTGGCTTCAAACTCAAGAGAGCCTCCTGTCTCTGCCTGCCAAGTGTGCCACCAATGCTCAGTGAACTCAAAGGATTAACTTTTCTTTATCTTCATAATTTTTTTTCCCCTGTTGTTGTTGAGACAAGGTCTCACTACGTAGCCTTGCCTGGCCTGGAATTTGCTATATGTACCAGGTGACCTCAGATTCATAGCATCTTTCTGCCTGAAAGCTGGGATTAAACACATGCTCCACTATGTCTGCCCTCATAATCTGTTATGGAACATTTGTTTAATGATGCAAAGATGTGTTACATTTGTTTAACTCTGTGAAGCTGTGTTACTGTGCCTATCTAAAACACCTGATGGTCTAATAAAGAACTGAATGACCAATAGGAGGACAGGAGACAGGATAAGTGGGGCTGGCAGGGAGAGAGAAGAGAAGGAGAAATCTTAGAAGAAAGGGAAGGAGCAAAAAGAGGAGGGGAGGAGGACCCTATCGGCCAGCTATCCCAGCTACACAGCAAGCTATGGAGAAAGAAGAAAGGTGTATAGAAATAGAGAAAGGGAAAAGCCCAGAGGCAAGATAGATAGGATAATTTAAGTAAAGGAAAATTAGCTAGAAATAAACCAGAGCTAAGGCTGGGTATTTACAAGTAACAATAAGTCTCTATGTGTATTTATCTGGGTTGCAGCCCCCCAAAGAGTAAAAAGTAAAAACAACTAATAACAATAATCTCTTAAAAAAAAAGAAGAAAGAGATAATCTAATCTAGTGCTTGACCTTATACCAGATCTAGAGAATGATCATTTCTACACATAAAGAAGTAAAGCTGTTTGCTTTGTTTTTTAATTTTAATGTAGCCTGGGTTCACCTTGAACTCTGCTTCCTGTGATTGCCTCTATCTCTCAAGCCCCCTTCCCAGGCACTCTGAGTACAGGGATTACGAGGGGTATGTGTGTGTGACACCATGCAGATACCATTCTCAATCCTGGAGCTCATGTACCTTTTGAGAAATTAAGATATCCATCTAACCAGTTAAATATTCACTGTTTTCAAGGCACAAAAATAGATTTATTGAAAAAAAAATATAATCACGAAGTACCTAGATTTGGTAGTATTTAGTAAGGACCAAATGAGTTAAATTGAGTTGAGTGACTGAAATGATCAGGAAGAGTAAGTTGGAGGGGTCGGAAATGCTTTGTAATAAGACAGGACTTGAGCTATTCCTTCAGACCAAGAGTGGAAATACAATAGTTCAAACGTATGCGGTATGACTGGGGTCTGCAGTGCAGGACTAACTATAGCAGAGACAGGTCTAGAAAAGCAGCAGGACTCAAAGACTTAGTCTGAGACGGAAGAAAGAGAAACAGGTCAGTTCTGAAAAATGCCACCACTAAGTTCACCAGGTCCATGGCTCATGCATGGGAGAAGAATAAGCTGCCAAAACAAGGGTGAAGTCAGGAAATCCACCTTGGAAAACCATGTTTTAGGAGGCTACAGAGTAATTCATGTCTCTCTTTTCTGTGGAACCATGTGCGTACATACTGTCCAACTGCACCAGCTCTCTTTCTTCCTGACAGGGATCCTCTGTTCCAACTAGGTCTGATAAAATGACAGCAAGATGGGCACTCCCATGTGGTACAGAGGCTGATGCCATTCCACAACACACCCAACAGGAAGTAGCTGAGATACACAGCTGGTTGGTGTCCACAGCAAGAACCTTGTGGCAGGGTGGGGCGGGGACTGGTAAGCACAGAGAATTCTTCAGCTACTGAGTCAAATAAGCAACACTATTAACTAATTTTTAAACTTGTAAGGAGAGCCACAGAAACTCTTCTATGCAGTGTTCATGGAGTCAGAAGGAAGGTTAAAAAAAATTCATATCTTTCTGAAAGTGGGTAACTTTTTCATTGGAGGGACTAGCCTGTGTATTTTTGGATATCCAGCAGCAATCACTAGACAACATTAGCAGCCTTCCTATTAATAATACCACCCAGGAGACAGAGCTAGGCACTTGTCTGTAAATTTAAAGCCAGCCAGGGCTACATAGTAAGATCTTATCAAAGAAAAAGAAAAGAAAGAAAAACTTGCTTCTTGGGCACTGCTAAATGTTAGCCAAGGAGCACAAGTGTTCCAGGTAAGAGCCTCTGGCATAGTGTAAATTTCACACACACACAACCTTTTCAGGTTCACTCATGTTTATTTGCTAAGTTGCTTGAGCAAGTTCTTTTTAAAAATGTCTGTGTGTTGCTGTATGGGTTTGAACATGTCAGTACAAACTTTCAGAAGCCAGAGGGTCCCTTGGACCTAGAGTTGGTTACAAGTTGTAAGCAGTGTGGGAACTGAATTTAATACCTCTGAAGAGCAGAAGCTCTTAACTACTGAGTATCATCTCTTCAGCTTCATGCTTGCGCAATTTTGCTTTTCCTCTTAAACTTTGGTCCTCCCAAAGAGTTTCTCTGTGTAATCCAGGCTGTCCTCAAAATCACAGAGATTCATCTGCCTCTGTCTCCTGAGTGCTGGGATTAAAGGTGTATACCACCACCACCCATTTGAGTCTAAGTTTTCTTTTTTTTTTTTTTTTTAAAAACTTTATTTATTTATTATTTATTTGCCTTGGTGTTTGCCTGGAACTGGAACCACAGACAGTTGTTAGCTGCCATATGGGTGCTGGGAACCGAACCCGGGTCCTCTGGAAGAGCAGATAGTGCTCTTAACCGCTGAGCCATCTCTCCAGCCCCCGAGTCTAAGTTTTCTTATCTGCAAGCTGAGATTTTAAATGTCTGACTTATAGAAGGGTTATGAGAACTCATTTAGACTCTCTTGTTGCACTTACTATTACTCTATACCACAGTGATTCTCTGTGCCTGTTTCCCACTGTTAAAAACTAAGACCCCACTACGCTTCAAAGTACTGGAACAGAGCAAGTAATGATGGACTGAAAAGCCCCTGAACTTCAAGAAGCACTATTCTTATGTACAGTACTGATGGCAGAAAAAGGTCTTGGATGTGTCCCATTAATCTTGTACAGCTAACATGAGAAACTCATTTGAAAAGAACTGAGTGTGTCAAAGCTTTATGGAAGGTAAGAGGAAACACATTCTTCTCATAGCTAGGTTTTTTTCAATTAGGACAGCTGAGACTTAGGAAATACTCATTTGGCAGGAGGCAGTCCTTTTGGGCAGTAATGCCTTTGGTAGTGACCTGACTGGATTGCCTGTGGGACTAACTTTTTCCTTAGAAAAGTAGACAACTGTACCAACTGTCAGGTGTGAGATGGTCTATGTCTCCAAAGGTTTGTGCACTGGTTATCTACCTTCAAGGTGCCCAGGTCTTCCTATGCTGTCCAAGCTAGCCTCAAAGAACCTACCTGCTTCAGCCTCCTTAGCAGCCAGCACTACAGGCACACACCACTGCATCTGGCTCCAGCTTTTTTTCAGGTCAGGTTAGGGCTGAGACCACTTGCATTCTTTCCTACATATAGCAATCAACTGTCTAGTTCTGCAAGTCTGGGATGCTCTTCATATCCATGTTCACTTAACCAAATATTCAACAACAAACTTATGTTTTGGGGGGAGGTGGGTATTCAGGCTGCATCTGGGTCTTTCTGGAAATAGATTTTTCTTTCTTTTTGTACAAAACTGTATGATGACTTGTTGTGAATTTAGGTACTGATAATGTATGTAAAAAATTTCTGTAAACTCAAATAATAAAGTGCTTGATCCTTTTCTTTGGTTGAGGATATATTTGTTTGTTACTATCCAAAGTGAGATTTATCAGACATTCCATTCAACATTTACTGAGGCACAAGGCTTCTCAGGACAATGCAATGGCTAGAGGCCTTTAATCCTAACCTGGAGGGGAAACAGCTGGCGAGAAGGGTATTTTAGGCAGGCTTAGAAGCCATCGGGAGTGAGGCTGAGGAAGTTGCAGACAGCTGGGTGAGAACTGACTGTGGTGCTTCCTCTCTGATATTTCAGCCTTGCCCTGATATTTGGCTCTGAGTCTCATTTTATACAACCTGAATTCATGCATCAACATTTGGTGAGTAAGCAAGATAGGTTAAGTTCAGATAAAAGAGCCAGAAAATTATATGCCTGGGCCCTAGGTCAATCAACATAAAAATAATATAAGGCTATGTGAAATTAATTTAAAACAAAGCAGGAGCCAAAAATGAGACTAAGCCTTTAGTCCAGGCCCAGAACCTTTAACAACATATCCCTCCCTCTCTCAGTAGTCCTTGGTTGCCAGTAGTTCTTTGTCTGGGGGCTATACTTTAAAAAGAGAACTAGAAAGAGTTCAATATAATGCAAAAGTTTCTTTGCCTCCTCCCCATTCAGCTGGTAGGAGGTGGAGAGGATTATTACAGTGTGTTGGAATCCTGGGGGGTGAGGGAGTGGAGAGTGGTCACATAAGGGTTATAAATACCAGCAGCCAAACTTTGGGTTGGCTCCAGAGAACAACTGACATACTGTAATCTCCCTTAAAGGCATAGGGCAAGGAAGCACAGTGAGATATTTCCACCAAGGAAGTTCCTCTTCTCTTTGGAAATGTATCATTACCTAAATACCTGCACCAACAACTGTATATAGATCTCACACACCTGGGCAAGTGTCTAGGAGATTTTTTCAACCAGAAATTATTATCACCAGAAAATAGATTATCACCAGAAAAACAAAGGCTCCAGAACAGGTCTAAGGGCAGGCTGACTTAGAGGCAGTGTTGCTAACACAGTCATAATCAGATTACCAGGAGGTTGCCTGCAATACAAATACTTAACTTAATCAGCTAGTAGCCAACACAACTGAGGCTATGTTCTCCCAGAGCAGGCGCTCTAAAGAGGGCAGCTCTGTCTTCCAGGGGTCTTTAGGGAGTATTAGGTTCTTATAGCTGGGAAGTTACTATTGCTACTACATACAGGACACAGATTCTGCTCAACAATCTCCAATGAGTGAGACAGCTCCCCACAATAAAAACCAACCCAGTTTACAATGTTTACAAGTCAAAGGTGAGAAATTCACTTCAGGGTATTTTCTTTCTTGGACACCAGTTGCTACTGGAGTGATACTGCAGTATTTGTTTGAAAAAGAAATACAGAAAAATAAAATCGGGCTGGAGAGATGGCTCAGAGGTTAAGAGCACTGATTGTTCTTCCAGAGGTCCTTAGTTCAATTCCCAGTACCCACATGGTGGCTCACAACCATCTATAATGACATCTGGTACCCTCTTCTGTAAACTGTATGCATAATAAATGAATAAATATTAAAAAAAGAAAAGAAAAATAAAATCAAGGGCTGGAGAGATGGCTCAGCAGTTAAGCACTGACTGTTCTTCCAGAGGACCTGACTTCAATTCCCAGCATCCACATGGCAGCTAACAACTGTCTGCAATTCCAAGATCTGACACCCCTACACAGTTATACATGCAGGCAAATCACCAATTCACATAAAATAAAAATAAATATTTAAAGAAAAAGAAAATCCAAGAACTCAAAACAGCCAAGGTTCGGTTAATACAAGACAAGGGAGGAGGTGAGAGGGCGGGTCCGTCTCCTGTTGACTACTTTCAAGGGGGTGTCTAACCCTCAGTGACAGACAGGTTTTCCCTGCTTTCATTTTCCTTCCCTTGACCTCATTTGCTTTATGAGTTAGTGACTCATTCTCGGGCAGGTGTACTAACTGGAAACTTTGGATGGGCTGATAATACTTTTGCCCTATGGAGAAAGGAATGAACAAGTATCTGCAAACTGGCAGTCTTTCAGCACCATGCTGGGCCCAATCATCCAAGGATATTCATTTGTGCACATAAAAGGCTATCTAAGCTTGTTTACCAGAGAGGGGGCAAAATCAAAGGACAGTGACTGAAGAGTTTCTTGCTCTGGTTTGCTAGAAGGCTATCCAATTTATCAGACAGAAGCTGCAAATATCCATGACCCTAAACTCTGCTCAGCTTGAATTAGGATACTGATTCTCAACCTGTGGGTTATGACCCTTCTGAGGTCACATCAGGTGTTTACATTACAGTTATGAAGTAGCAACAAAATACTTTTATGGCTGGGGGTGGTCATCATAACATAACATAACATAACATAACATAACATAACATAACATAACATAACATAACAAACATAACATAACATAACATAGAGAAAGGGTCACAGCATTAGGAACGTTGAGAACCACTGAGTTAGGAGAGAACAGCCTGCTGCTGTACCTATATCCTGCTAGTTATAATTAGCCTCAAAAAAAAAAAAAAAAGGGAAAAGTCTGGGGCTGGTGATATAGTTCAGTGGGTGGACTACTTGCCTAGCATGCACAAGACCTCTGGCTCCATTCAACATGGCGTGGAAGTCTATAACCGCAGCAGTTGAGCTAGAGACAGGGTGATCAGAAGTTCAAGGCTACTCTGAGCTACATGACACACCCTGGCACAAAAGCAAAAGCAAAAGCAAAAGCTTGATGACTGACATGGATGTATCATTAGGTAACATTAAGTAATTGTGAGAAATGCTGATCCTAAAGATTTTTAAATCTAGTTTATCCTAGTCAGAGGCATGAAACCCAAATGCACACACAGCTCTCCAAAGGCTGCTCATTGGTGCCATGACTCTTGTTGGGGTACAGAGGTGCAAAGGAGAGGTTAAGTCTCAGAATGAGGTCAATTCTGACAAAATTGACAGTTTCCAAATGAGGAAAGCCTCTTGTTAACCACAAGATTGAACACTTTGTTTTTTCCCCTCTACCCTTCCCAGGAAGGTCACATTAGGGGAATTCTTTGGCTCAAGTTTCAGCGCTATAAACAAAGGACCCTCCTTTCATATTAATCTCCTGTTAGATGTACACAATTCCTTTTCCTCAATAATCAGAAACAGGATTTCCTGAAGAGATTAGCTAACAGCTTCTCCTCAGTTTTCTGAAAACATGCTCCAGTCATGGGTTCTGGAAAGGCCTCTTCCTCTCTATTTCCCACAGAACACAAGAGACGCCATGGTGACCATCTCAATGCATCTTAGACTTGTCTGTTGGTATCTGAATGATGCGCACCAGCCAACCAGATTCTACAAGTCACCAAGAGGCCACCAAAAGAAAACTTTCCCTAGGAATAATGACTTTTAGTTTTCCTCCAGACTAACTGCACTGCAGTCCCAAGCAAGCCTGAGGCTTTCCATAGACAGGAGCTAGCCAGATCAAAGTATGGCTTGTGCTTCTGCCTCCCAGATTCTTATCTTCTCTCACAGTCTGTGCTATTGAATAATCCTATTAAAAAGGAAAACTTTAAGCTAAAATGTCTTTTAATATGTATTTTCATTAGATTTTTCTTTTTAAAAATGATTTGCATCTGAAAGCTGAGTCAACCTTTATGAATCAAGTCTGCTGCTGGAGCAGTTAGTCAACTGCTAAACTACAACACATTAATCCAGAAACTCAATACATACTCCCATCATGAAAATGATTCAGTCCTTAGAATACGTCCAAAAAGATCTTTATGTAACTTCTAGAGGGCCAGGGACTGACGGATAATTTCCCTCTCTCATTGTTTCCCTTTCCCAAGAGCTCAGCCAAGAGAGTGCTCCTCCCTCTTGACCAAAGTCCTCTGCTGGGAGGAGGCAAAAAATCCACTTCCCTATTAGGAAAGTTAGTGACCAGGATTCTGACTTGACCTGCAACCTGAGGGTGGTATGTAGGGGATACTGACCATTTTATAATAAGGACCTACTGACTTTATTTAATAGAGCCCTTCAGCATTCTCTCTCCATTTCTAGGCTTGCCTTGTCAATACCCCCACTCCCCTGCCCCCTAGATAAACACCCTACCCGTACCCAGCTGACTGATTCCAGCCTTTATAACCATAATATTCAGTGCCAGGAAACTTATTCTTAGAAAAGAATGAAGCTAACAGCTACACAGCTTCTGAACTCTGAGCACTTGGAGGGAACTAACATGCTAGACATTAAAGCAGTAATGCCCAGTGAATCTTCCAGCTTCATCAAAATCCAGAACAGCTCTCAAAACCAATGTTCTCAACCTGTGGGTCAAGATCCTTTTGGGGTCAAATGACCCTTTCACAGGGGTCACATATCAGATATCCTGCACATCAGATTATTTATATCACGATTAGTAGCAGCAGCAAAATTGCAGCAGTTATGAAGTAGCAACAAAAATAATTTTCTAGTTGGGGGGTCCCCACAACATGAGAACTGCACTAAAGAGCTCACAGCACTAGGAAGGCAGGGATCTGCTGCAGTAAGTAAGCCAAAGGAAGAAAAGACTTATCAAATACAATACAGTGTATGACCTCCACGGGCTCTTTGAAGTTTGAATCTAATACTTTTTGCTTGCTTTTGAAATAAAATCTTACTTATATACCTCAGACTGGCCTTAAACTCATGATCCCCAACCACAGGCTGCCATGTGCCACCATGCCTGACTAACATGATTTCACAGGCTTGTTTACTTCACTGTCTGCTCACTGAAGAATCTCACTGCCTGTGACTGCCACAGGCAGAGCCAGCAGGTGCTGCAGAAGGATATTTGAGGTCCTTAGGGGGCTGTTTCAGAAACCCCATGCTTATCCAAATCCACACATTCTCAAGTCCATTTTAAAAGGGATGGAGTATTTGTATCTTCACATCTACTTTAAATCATATATCTACTAGGTATTACTTAAAATATCTAGTACAATAAAGATATTTGTTATGCTATGTTGTTTTAAAATTTGTATTTTTGTTATATTGTAATTTTGGTTTTTTCTAAAATATTTTAAATCAGTAGTTAAACCCATCTATACAAAGAGCAAAATGTAATGCTTAACATTTAACATGATCATGGTAGTGGGGAATAACTCAAAATCATCTCCTCACTATGTATCTATAGAGATAGTCAAGCTGACCAGTACGGCACTGTTGAAACCCCAAAAAAGCACTTTAACAGAGACTAGACTATAGTGACTCAGGAACATTTACTAAAGTAGCCTCAAAAACATCACAAGAGAACAGTATCTTCCTTTTTGTAAAATTTTTTTACAGACTGGGTTTCTCTATGTACCTTGTGCCGTGAAGGGTATTTAGCAGCAGAGTGAGGCATTTTGGGTATTTGTAACTACAGGAATCTTGAGCCTAGACCAACAAGTAAGCACCTGAGCAGCAAACCTACACTTTGGTCAGTTACTGGATCACCTCATTTTGCTTTAGACTCAGACAATTTCAGTTCCGGAAACACTACCTACAGTGGAGGACTAAACATTCTGCAATGAAGACAGACGTCTCAGCTCTCCTATAGGGAAGGAACTTGTACTTGAGGATGGGGCGGAGGGTTCCTTGGCTGCTTGTTGACAATCAGAGATTTCTTTGACTCAATACGTTTCATTAAATAATTCATGAAAACCTTACATTGTTTATAACATATCAATAAGTTCTCCCTGAAACGTGTGCAAAATTAACAGTCCAGGAGACAGCTAATAGCTCTGTTTGAAGAACAGAACTATGAATAAAGTTTCACGCAGTTACCAAATCAGTTCATTTGAAAGCTTAAGAACTCATGAGGAGATTCTTAGAGTAAGAGACAAAAGCTTAAGCACCTTCTTCCATATCCTTAATTAGCTATAAAGATGGGAAAAAACCACCACAGAAAACTGCTTAAAGCCATCATCTCAGTCCACACAGTGTGCTTTGCTGGTCATGAAAGTGAGAACAAGGAAATCAGCACCCAAGTGAAAAACGTACTCTCAACTGGAATGAAAATTTTAAGCATTAGTGAGAAAAGGGGGGGAAAGGTAAAAACTTACTTTGAAATCTGCTAGTTGCTGGTTGATGACATCTACTTCCGTTCCCACAACCCACTGAAGTGCTTCCCCCTCCTCTGCTGCTGCTGTGGCGTCACTGAGGGCTCTCAGTTTCCTATAGAAGTCCTCCACTCGGCCCAGTGTGAGTGCCAGCTGTTCCTGGCGAGCTCTCCCTCTCTCTGTCAGTTTACCACACTGTTTGTTAAGGGCTTCGAGCTCCCTCTTGAGACCTAGTAGGTCCAAAGTCCCCTCTTCCTCCAACATTTTTCGACACTCTGCTTCAGAGTCTTCTATGTCAAACCTGAGGGCTTGGATTTTGTTAAGGAATAGCTGTACATCCTCAATTTGTGACTGGAGGCTATCCGTGTCTCTACCAATGGCTCCCATGCCATCTAGCTCATCATCCAGGTCAGCCAGTTGAGAAAACATTTCTCGGACTCTACAGTGAAACTGCCCAATCCCCTCTAGCTTGTTTTCCATGGTCAGGCAACCACTGTTCACTCGTTGCTTCACTTCTAAGAACTCCTGCTGGGCAACTTCAGCTTGATGCACAAGTGGAGAAGCATCAGATCCATCTGGAGCATCTTCTACAAGTCCCTGAGTGAAGTTCCTCAGGTAGTCTACCTGACGCTCCAGGGCCTGTAGTACTTCTTGCTGAGCTCTTAGCTTCTCCAGATTCTTATTGCTACAGGCTTGAGAGCCCAGAGCATCAAAGATTTCAAGCTGGTGTTTGGCTCCTTCAACCTTCTTTTCAATATTCTTCAAGCTCTCCTGGAACTCCTTGAGCCTCTGAGTCATTTCTTCTAGAGAGCTTGTTTTGGCCTGTAGCTCCTCTGTAATAGCATCCATGTTCTGGTTGAGTCCAGCCTTCTCATCCCGGATCTCATCTTCATCTATTTCTGAAGAATTGATCAGAATGTCAGCAGCACTATTCAGTATATCTAGTAGGGAGCGGCGCTTCTCTGCTTCACTCAGCATAGCCTTTGACCTCAAGAGGCTAGATTCCAGCTGCACTGGATCCAACGTCACCTGCAACTCAGACATCTTGGCCTTGCATTCTTCTATCCAGGGTACAAGGTCTTCCACATGCCACTGGTATTTCTGAGCTTTCTGCATACAGTCCTTGAGCCTAGACTGTCGCTCTCCAGTTTTTTTGTTAAGATCTTCCCAGTGGCTTTTGAGTTCAACCAACTGGTTTTGTAAAGTCTTTTTCTCCTCTCCAGGAGGCACAGAAAGCAGCAGAGACTCCCCCTCAGCCACAATCACCTCATAGGAGCCACTGTGTTGATTAAGGTTCTTCTGAAACTCTTCATTCTCTTGAAGCTGAGACTGGAGCCGTTCTAATTTTGCAGAAATTGGGCAGATTTTTGCTTGCTGGCTTTGTTTTTCATCCAACCAAGTCCTCAGCTCATCAAACATTTGCTGGAATTGCTGGGTGCTGGCGAGAGCTGCCTGGAGTCTGTTCATGCGATCAGCTGACATAAGAAAATAAAATTAAAACCTATTAAGCCTGAACATAAAACGTAAAATGTTTGCTAAGAGGGTATAGTCTAGTTTTAAGAATATTGAGATCTACCATAGAATAAGTATAAAGCCAGGTTCCCATATACATTCTCAATCCTCCTTTATGAAGCATGTAACATGATCTGACACATCTAAGTCAATAAAAACTTAAAGTCATAACATTTCCAGATAAGGAACAAGTTAACATCAAATTTTTCTTAAGGGAAAAAAAAGTCCAAAAGAGGGTAGAGAGATGACAGTTAAGAGCACCAACTGCTCTTGTAGAGGACCAACCCATGTCCATGTCCTTGCACCAATATGGCAGCTCACATCGCCTTGTAACTCTAGTTCCAGAAGATTAGACACCTACTTCTTGGTCTATAGATATTCCATGTAGTAAATGATAAAATTTAAAAAAATCTTAAAAATTGCGGAATACATTATAACTTTGCATAAAAAGGTTGGGGGTATGCTCAACCATTGACAACACACAGAAAACAAATGCTACAATTAAAGTGTGCATAGAACCCTATCCATTAGTACATGCCTGGACATGAGTGCCTGCAGGCTAGCTGAAGTGGTGTTACAGCTTTAATCTCTAGACTGTGATAAGTCATGTGAATCTCCATATATGACAGTGCTTACTGTATAATAACCAAAACAACTGTCATGGTTACTGAAGTAATGATAGCTGAACATTACGCTAACCCTAAAAAGCTTCTTAAGGATCATTCTAGACATTTGGTTTGCTGTGCCGTTCCTGTTGTTTGATGTTCTCACTTCAGCTTACCTGCAAGGTCTTCTAGGCCTTGGAGTGGCAGGGCGACCGTCTCCAAACGCTTCTTCAATTCATCCTTGAGGTACTGCTCACCAATGAGTAGTGAGAGCTCATCGCACAGTGTTTGAGCCTCTGTAATCTCCTTGTCTAATTGTCCTAAGTCAGATCGAATCTCGCTGGTCTCCTCTAGTTGCTGCTTTACAGCATCAGGTTGGGTGCTGATGGCTGACTGGCCACTCAGTCGATGTCCAACTGCTTTCACCTTTTCTGCTAAGTCCTGGAGGAATTCTTGGTACTGGGTGCTTTTAACAATAGCTTGATCAATTTGGCTGGAACGGGAGTTAAGCTTGTCAGTGAGCTCAACCCACTTCTGATTGATGCTTTGGAGTTCTCTCTGCACTTGGCTGGTGGATGGAGAGACATCTCCAGGACCTGTTAGGATGCCCTGAGCTGCCTCATTCAGCTGCTCATGTTGTTGCCTTCGTGCTTCAAATTCCTTCAGCATAAACTGAAATAGAAATGACACAGAAATGTTTAGACAGAGAAAACAGATCGAAAAGCAGTGTCAAAACAAAAACCGAGTTTGGACTGTGCCAGCTCATTTTGAAAATAAGCCAGGAAACTCCAGGGACCAGACTACTAAGACAGCATTATCTTTAAGAATTGCTTCATTTCCTAGGTTGTGGTGGTACACCCCTTTAATCCTAGCACTCAAGAGGCAGAGGCAGGAGATCTCTGTGAGTTCAAAACCAGCCTGGTCTAAAGAGTGAATTCCTGGATAGTCAGTGCTACACAGAGATCCCCCTCCCCCCTCCATGTCAAAAAACAAAACAAAACAAAAAACCTGAGGAAAGAGAACCCTTCCTCCTGGGGGTCATAATGAAATCCACTTTTCAGGAGTAGCATTTAAACCCAGATTCCATGACACTCATTTCTTTGCTCTAAGCATTAATCTATATTGCTTACCTGGACCTGTTGTTTCTGTGCATTCAACATGTTGGGGTCAATAGACAGGGGTCCCAGAACTCCCATCATTAGTTCCTTTTCCATCAGCCAAGGGCGGAGCTGGGATTCTGCAGCCTGGAAGCAGGCCAGATGGCTTGCAGATTCTTCTAGTTGCTTTTGGCGAGCCATAGTAACCTCAGTGGCCTTTTCCCATCGGGAATCTGTTGAGAGGAAATGAGAGAATGCAGTTGGCTTGGTCCCTAAACTGTACTCCTTATATACTACAGGAAATGACATAAGAGTCATTATTTAACATCTTTAAAAATTAAAAATAACATTAAAATATTTAAGAACTAAAGTAATACAAATAATTATCTTCATTGGGCTGGTAGTAACAAGAAACTACACTGATAAAACTGAATGGAGACCCCCCTCCCCCCACATACTGTAAGACAGATTACATATTATTTTATAATATTACACATATAATTATATATATTAAACATTTTTCATAAAAAATTTTTGTTGCAAATATCTACCTAATTATGTGTAGTTAAATATTATAAACATGTGATTTACTTATTAGATTATTTCCAATTTCTCTTTTAATTTAATTTTAATCACGTATATCAGAGGGGGTATGTGCACATGAGTGCAGTGCTCTTCGGAGGGCAGAGGTGATGGAGCTTGAGTTACAGAAGGTTGTGAGCTGTTCAGCATGGGTGTTGTAAACTGAACTCTGGTCCACCAGAAGAGCAGTATGTGCCTGTAACCACTGAGCCAGCTCTCCAAGCCCAGGGTTTTTTTTTGTTGTTGTTGTTGTTTGATTGCAGGTTGGTTTTTTGATAAAGGAACTCACTATGTAGCCCTGACTGGACTGGAACTTGCTATGCAGATTGGGCTGGCTCAGATTTACAGAGAACCTATATCTACCACTGAGTGCTGAATTAAAGATTTCTCACTTTCATTTTTATCTTCAATGTTCTCTTAAATGTCTGATCAGACTATCAGCTTGATTTGTTCTAGAAAACCAAATTTCTATTGACTTAATTTCTAAAATTTTCCCTATTCAGGTCATTTTCTGATTCTAGATAGGCCTTCAATTGCTTTTAAAAGTTAACTGAAACTAAGTCCAGATTTATAGGGTATACTGAGATTTTCAATTTGCTTTGGAGATAAAATATTTTAAGTATAAAACATCCTTGTGATGACTTACTGAGCTCCTCTTGCATTTTCTTCCAGTTTTCTGCTTCTTGTGAGTTGGGATATGTCTCCAGTAATTCAGCCACAGCTTCTTTTACTTTTTGGATTTTAGGGGAATTCTGTTGCAATTCAGCCAGGAAAGCCTAGGAGAAAGCACATCATACATGCCATAAGTTCTGGGGGCAGAAGCATAGTGGTGTGGTAGAAATGGGAAGACGTAATTGTTCTGACCCTGTGTGTGGCTTGCTCCATGAACCTAGCCTCAGTGCTCACTGTACTATGACAATGGTGGGATCTGAGTTAATGTGCAACACACTAATGAAACTCAACCAAGCAAAGATTATCATGTCTTATTAATGGGAAGCACCAAGATAAGATGATGACAATATTTTGGTAGTTGGAGAGCTAACATGCCATGCTTTAATTGGGATATTTAATATTTAAGAAAATTTCTCATAAGAAAATTTCTATGTTCTTATATTTTCTGACAATTTCTTTAGTCCACATTTCAATGTTTAAAACACTAAAATTATTATGTATATGAGTATTTGTCTGCTGTTTTTATGTGTATCACATGTGTGCCTGGTGCCAGAGGAAACCAGAAGAGGGACCTGGATTCCATGGAACCAGAGTTACAGGGAGTTCTGAGATACTATGCGGGTGCTGGAAAGTAGCTCAGGTTCTCAGCAGGAGCACCAAGTGCTCTTAACTGATGAGCCATCTCTCCAGCCTTCTATATTTCAGTCTTAAGAATAACTACATATTTCCAATTTTTTAGGTTCCCCTAAGAGTTGCAAAGATGTCTAGATGAGAATAGCTTAACTATCTGGTAGTATTACATGATAAATAAGACTCAATTTTCAATGAGCTAATAATGTGTGTGTGTGGGGTATCTAGCCTCTTTCTGCAAACATGTCTCCCCCTCCTTTTAAATCTGAAATATAACAATAGGTAACAAAAATTCTCAAAGAGATTTGAGTGAGATGTTAAAAATGAGAGCTAATATACTGCCAATTATAGTCAAGAAGTGACTCCGTTCAGCCTCAGGCCCAATACTGGGACAGGAGCACCTGTGGGAGCCTCTTCCTGTACTGCTGGAATGCAGCTCACTAGTAAACACAGTACCTTGTTAGATTCTGCTTGGGCTTTTACTGTTTCTGTCTTGGTTGGAGACAGAGTAGCATCCATGGCTTTCAGAACTTCCTCTTTTGATTCTAACCACTGTAACACAGAGCTGGCTTCTTTCTGAACCTCCTCCATTCTGCTGAGGACAGCCTGAAGGCTTTCCTGGCGCTCTCGAAGCACTTCTCCCAGTCTCTCATACTTTGAATTTACATCAGACATGTCACACTGGATCTCTGTAAGATCTAGTATCAGAGAAACAACAATGAGATTGGTAATCCTGCTCCCTTATTTCTCATTCCTAAATGATTTGTCAGGATTAAGCATCTCTCCCAATTCTTCTAGTTAAGTAGTGATTGCCTTCCTCCAAATCACATCAAAGCTGCTGTTCAAATACACAAAGTAAAAGAACCCCTATTATTCTGCTTTCTGGCTTTGACATTTTATACAAAGATAAAAGCCATAAAATGAGAATAACTGTGGAAGAACAGCAGTGAGGAAGTGAAGTAAGATGTCACTTTTAGTGTACTGCTGGGATTAATTAACTCGGAACATTATTCTGCTCCCTCTTACTCAAACTGCTAAGAAACAGTTTTGAGACTATTTCAGCAAGAGAATGAGGGAAAAATTACTGCTAGACTAGTTTTTAGTCTGTTTTGAGATAGCCTGATGTAACCAAGGCTAGCCAAAGCCTGTGAACTCCTATTATCTTGCTTCTATCTCCCAAGTGCTGGGCTTATAGACCAATAAATACCACTATATCTGGCTTTAGAATACTTCTTTATAACTCCTAGATCTACAGACATCTTCTTGAAGGTCTTTCCTTGATGACTTTATCTGGTATTTGCTCAGAACTTTTAGTTCCAAGATGCCAACCTGTGTAGCCTATAGGCAACTAACAAAAAGGCACCACAGGGGCTCCTCTCCAGATTTTCACCCTCATGCCCCTCCTGGAAGCTGTTAATTCACACATATTGAAACATACACATGCAAACATGAACATTGCAACACACCCATGAGGAGGCACTGTTGAAAGGAGGTTCTCACCTTTGCAGGTGTGGTATCCGTTTACACTGCCTACAGAGCTTCCTACAGAGGGCAGTATGGAACCTGAGCAGAAGGACAGGGAGACAAACAGGGCAAGACCAACGTGTTAGGCATACATACAGGCACAGCATTTCTCTTCTCTGGGTATCAGAAAGCTAACAAAGCACAAGACAACAGTCCATGGAAAAAGACAGGTCACTTTAGCTGCCAGGCAACAAAGTGTCATTTGTATGTTTCAGTTCCTCTGTGGCAATGATTTGTAACCCTTTCTACAGAAATAACAATTCATCTTAAATCTTCACCTTGGATTCTGTGGAACCTTTCCTGATTTTGTGAACAAGTGTTGTTAAAAAAATTAAGTCTTTAGATTAGTTTCTGCCACATTTTGGAATGAGGATTTACAATAATAAAGTTAAAACATTACCTTTAATATCACTCTGTATTGTTAAAAAAAAGTAAACATGAAGCACAATTAAGAACATAAAAAGTAGGGTTACTAAAAAGCCCTTTACACTGTTTCTATAGGAAGTTGCTTACTTTTTCTTCATGGCATCTTTTAATCTATCAGAAGCAGATTAAAGCACTGAAATAACATTCTAAAAATTCTCTTTTGGGGCATATGGGTCTACTTTTAATAGCCACAGTTTCACCTATATACTTCTTAAGTTTCTTTTATTTTGGAGGAGTTTCTAAGTTAAGTATTAATCAGGTTATAAAATTACTAAGATTATAGAAAAGGTAGAGAAATATTCACAATACAATGCTAAGTTGGAAGGACAGAATCAAACTGGGATCATAACTCAGTGGTAAAGCACCTGCTTGGCACATACCAAGCTCTCGGTTTTATTTCCAGTATTTAAAAATGAAAAATAAAAAAAAAAGGGGGCTGGAGAGATGGCTCAGAGGTTAAGAGCACTGACTGTTCTTCCAGAGGACCTGAGTTCAATTCCCAGCAAAACCACATGGTGGCTCACAACCATCTATGATGAGGTCTGGCGCCCTCTTCTGTAAAACTGTATGCATAATAAATAAATAAATCTTTAAAAAAAAAAAAAAAAAAAAAAAAAAAAAAAAAAAAAAAAAAAAAAAAAAAAAAAAAAAAAAAAAAAAAAAAAAAAGAAAATAATTTTATGGTTGGAGATCACTACAACATGAGGAACTCTATTAAAGGGTTGCAACATTAGGAAGGTTGAGAACCACTTGTCCTATTTGATAGATAATAAAATCAAAGTTCAGAGGGGTTAATAGTAACTCCCTTCCAAGGCCCACAGCACAGCTGACATCAATCCAAACTGGCTGGTTTATGCTCTCCATCACTACCTTATAAGGTATATAAATAAAGAATATAATTATAATAGGGCTTAGTCATGAAGAAGTTACAGAATTTTTTTTAACAATAGTAAGAGGATAGTCATACAAAACTCTGCAAGTATACTAATACTAAATTGTATATTTTACATGAGTGAACTTTATGCTTTGAACTACATATATATTTTGAGGCAAGATCTTTCTTTGTATAGCCCAGTCTGACTTGGAACTCATAAACCTAGGCTGGCCTCAAACTTGTAATCCTTCTGCCTTAGTCTCCCATATAAAAATCTGTCTTTAAAACACCCACAAACCACAAGTAAGTTCATCATTATATAATGTAAACTAGGTTTCAGCATGAGTGATTGCTCATAGGTAAAATATATATTCTTCATGTGTCAAATAAAACAAACCTCACTGTCAAGAGACTACTCATTTTACTTTAGGAGATGAGACAGTAATTTTAATCTACTATTATGGAAGGAAAACTGTTCAAGTCGCTCTGAAATATTGCTTTTGTACACTGTAAAGATTCGTTCCTGGTATTGGTTTAGTAAAACACTGATTGGCCAGTAGTTAACAGGAAATAGAGGTGAGACAACTAGTGTAAGAGAATTCTGGGAAGAGGAAAGGCAGAGAATCAGTCACCAGCCAGACACAAAGGAAGTTAGATAGGAATGCTGGACTGAGCAAAGGTACTGAGTCACATGGCTAAGCATAGGTAAGAATTATGGGTTAATTTAAAAGTAAAAGCTAGATAGTAATATGCTTGAGCTACTGGCCCAGCAGTTACTATAATATTAAGCCTCTGAGTCAATTACTTAGGAAGTTGCTGACAGGTATTTGAGATTTTCTGGTGGGACAGAAACTTCTGACTACATTCAGTCCTCAGCTTTAGTTCTGTTTGCATATGCCAGGAAATTAACACAGCTCTCAACTTCTATGATAAGTTCATATTAAAATCATAATTGTGTGCATTGAATACACAAACAATAAAATGATGTGAGATACCTTTCTACAGGTTGTGAATATGCTTTATTATTGGCTAATAAAGAAACTGTTTTGACCTATGGCAAAGCATCTTATAGGCAGGTGGGAAATTTGAGCATAAATAAAGGAGAAAGAGGATGAAGTCAGACAGAGATGCTGCGAGCTGTGGCCCAGAGAGCAAGATGTATAAGTACAGTAAGCCATGAGCCATGTGGCAAAACAGATTAGTAAAAAATGTGTGAAGATACAAGAGCTAGCTAGCAATAAGCCTGAGCCATAGGCAGAACACTTTGTAATTAATATAAGCCTTTGTGTGATTATTTGGGGCCAAGCAGCTGGGAGACTGGAGTCTGAACCTCTGGCTACAGGAGAAACAGAAACTTCTGGCTGCAATAAAATCTAGGAAACAAAGATGGAAAGAACATTAACATTATTAGCATTATACTAATAGTTTTAAAATTGTACTTAAACTTTTGCTCTTTTCTTTCATGTTTAAAACTGATTTTAAGTAGGAGGAAAAAACACTTTTTTGAAAGATTTATTTATTTTGTATACACCCTCCAGAAGAGGGCACCATGTTTGAAACTGATTTTAAGTAGATGGAAAAAACACTTTTTTGAAAAATTTATTTTTTTTTTATACACCCTCCAGAAGAGGGCACCAGTTCTCATGATAGATGGTTGTGAGCCACCATGTGGTTGCTGGGAATTGAACTCAGGTCCTCTGGAAGAACAGCCAGTGCTCTTAACTTCTGAGCCATCTCTCCAGCACCCGAAAAAACACTTTATAGAAAAAACTAGTAGTAACTTTTTCTCGAGTAAAGTTAAAGCACTGAGTAGTATAATGCCAATGGACCAACACTGAAGCAAAAAAGATTATGTCAGCTTTTCCTCAACACTATTATTTCTTGGGTTTTGGCAGAGTATGAAAAGAACAGACTGAGTGATGCATTGCTATAGTGCTAGAGGAATTTGTTACTAACTTAACTCATAAACATTGAAAGATTCTCTTCATCTAGGGGAGTTGTCCTGATGGATCTGGTCACTGATCACTTAGAGACAAGAGGAAAGCTTGGGCTGCATCTCAACAGCTTTACTGACAACACCCAAAGAAGAATTCCAAATCCTTGTCCAAGTGACCCTCAATCATGGGTCACTTTTATCTTTTCTCAGCCCTCTACAAAGCACATGTGTTACTACAGGGTGTTAAAACCTCACTCAACTAGCTCCATGCTTCAAAGAACACAAAGAAAATGAAAATAAAATGAATCAGCTAATCATAGCATGGCTTCTTTTTATTTTTATTTTATGTGCATTAGTGGTTTGCTTGCATATATGTCTGTGTGAAGGTCTTGGATCCTCTAGAAGTGGAGTGAGAGACAGTTGTGAGCTGCCATGTGGGTGCTGGGAATCGAACCTAGGTCCTCTAAAAGAACAGTCAGTGCTCTTAACCACTGAGCCCTCTCTCCGGCTCCATAGCATGGCTTCTATGATGGCTTTAAAAAAAAAAAATTATTATGTATATAACGTTCTGCCTCCACTATGCCTGTGTGCCAGAAGAGGGCACCATATCTCCAGATAGATGGTTGTGAGCCACCATGTGGATGCTGGGAATTGAACTCAGGACCTTTGGAAGAGCAGTTGGTGCCCTTAACCTCTGAGCCATCTCTCCAGCCCCCTAATGTTGGCTTTTTGTTTCAGTGAAAATTTATTTAAAGTCAAATACAAGCAGAATAAAAAGATTATACTTTTAAGCAGCATGTGTGTGTTTCTTAGGTCATTATTCTGTTCTTTGTCATGGGCAAACATGTCACAGGCTATATTTTGACTCTTACTGGATGGCCTTTTACTGCTAACTTTAAATTTACTTGAATCCAGGCAGGTTACTCTTAGGAAGCCTTCTTACCACTCGTAGATGTGGAAAAAAGTTCTACCAAAGGACAACTCATTAAGGCTCTTGTGTCTCAAGATGCTACACATACTGTCCCTTTTCAACTCCTTCAGTTCTAGTGCTCCCTCAGGCCTACCCTGGCCACTCCTTATCTTTCATTTGGATCAGTGAGTCATTTATGTTCATCAATTTAAGCTAAAAATAGTCACT